>QUZF01000063.1:30662-200189 GCA_003693555.1 Coccinonectria pachysandricola | reverse complement strand
GCTGGTGCTGGTGCTGGTATTGGCGGCGGTGCTAGCGGACACGACAAGACGACCCGATACTTTGCCCGCGTTGAGCTTGACGTCGAAGAGATTGAGCGCCCTTGCATGATCAACTTCTACTTGGACGGCAAGAGCTCTGGTAATATTGTTGTCATGATGCAGCCTCAGAAGGGCATGCTGCACGGAGAGGTGAGCCTCGATGATGCCGTCGAATTCCACGGATATGGTTCCTCCAAGGACACTGTCTCTATGGTCAAGTCTGGTCTCGAGGTTGAGATTGTCAAGGTATGGTCTTCTCCTAAGTTCTCATCTTTCAACAGCTATCAGCGGCTAACATACTCAACCACAGCGCGATGGATCTACCATTCCCATCAACAAGGTGCCAAGCTTGAAGCTTTCACTCGAGGACGTTCCCTACACTCCCCGCACTTGTGACGACGACTTCCCGACTTTCGGCAAGCCTAACAGGCAATCCGTCAAGCCTACCGAGAAGAAGAGTCAGAAGCAGAACGAGGGTAGCTCGGGCAACACGTACAAGCCCCCGAGCTCCGGACAGACGAAGAGCCCTTGCAAGCCGGGCTACAGGCGCCACTGATCACCACGCACCTAGCTGTGCTATTTTCCTAAAACAAAGATTTCAATGTTCATCATTTTGTTCGACTGTACAATGTCAAGTTTTCTATTTCGAGTCTTGGAAGAAGGATACCATTTTACTTTTTTGTTAGTCGAGGCATCGGTGCCGATAATACCTAGAAAGAAACTATTCGTCCCTAGAAGGGCTGGCGTTGATTACAAGACAGAGATTTCTTAGTTCAATGTCGAAGCAACTTTGACATGTTGCTCATAAAAGTCACCAGAACAACGCAGGTTCATCAGTAACTCGAGTAGCAAGTGTTTAAATACGAGTTCGTCTGGAAAATATTAGATGGTCACATGACATCGCTAAACCACTCTAAATGTCTGTCGAGTACTTCAAGTAGAAGACTATCGTGACTTCTCGGCAACTAGTACCTTGGTTGGCTAACTACTCCGATCCACGACAGCAGCAACATATCTGAGCTGCATCCTCCCTGAACCAGGTATATCGAATCTACTATGGCATACAGTATCGATGTCCCCTCGGAGCATGACGGGCCTGAAGTAGCCAACACGCACCTCCTCGCCATGGACGAGAACCTGTTAATGCACGCCCAGTTTCCCAACCCCAAGAGTCGAGAGTTCTTTCGCGAGTGGCTTTGCAAGGACACAGTAGAGCATATCCGGGATGAGAAGAGAGGGATCGTGGTCGCCAGAGATGCGGCGACGGGGGAGATAGCGAGCTTCGCCAAGTGGACGGCGTATGGCCGCGGCTGGGAGGAGGAGAAGGATGGACATGAGGATGAGCAGTGGCCGGAGAGTTGTCGGGCCGTGTATCTTGACTCGTACGCTGCGCTTACCAAGAAGATCAGGGGGGAGGTATTGGGGGATCAGGCGCACTACCGTAAGTCTTCTATCAGCCACCTGCTCTTCTCCTGCATGGACATCGAGAGTTGAATGGACTGCCTCGGGCGTTTTCTAACAGATCCCAGACGTGACATATCTCTGTACCAACCCGGCTTACAGCGGTCGAGGAGCGGCCTCGAGCTTACTACGACACGTACAAGAAAAGGCAGCGGCAGATGGGGTACCGGTCATACTGGAGGGAACGATGAATGCCGTGGCATTCTATCAGAAGCTCGGGTTCGAGATTCGTCAAAGTCTTGATATGGTGCTTCCGCCGCGAGGGTCAAGTATTCCTACTGAGAGGTATGAGGAGAGAACCATGCTGTGGTTGCCGCGGGGGTGAGGCTCCTCCTTTCGAGATTTCCAGATGAGAGATACAGGCGGCGATAGATAGATCGAAGTAGAGAGAAGTCTCGAATTGGAGAGGAGAAGAGTAGAGATTGGATATTGGCGAAAAGAGACACAGTTAAGAGATGAATGACGGGGCAGCAAGATGGGTGCGCACAGTGACGTGTGGGGTCAGCCTGCCCTGCTGCGAAGAGATCGTGTCAAACCTGACAGGGGTGCTTTTGATCTTGCAGTCAGATCCAATCACGAGCGTGCTGTGTGTCGTTGCCTGCTTTCCGAAGGCTATCCTATAGTAAGTTACAGAGTTATCATCTATCCGCTGTACTCTAGAGTAGATGCATACTGTGATACTGCACAGTGTAGTCTATTACTACTAGTCATACGGTAGGAAGAGTTGGGAAGCTTGGTAGTTGTTATCCAACCACGAGGATGACTTGCTCACTGTCATGACTTGTGTACTGTAGAGGAGGAAAAACAGGTATGTTGTACGTAAAAAGCTTCTCGACATGCACAGACAGATGACAAATGATGGATGATGGTCTTACTGATCTCGAGATGTAGATCCATCTGCTGATAAGGAAATCGGATCTGCCTCCTGATGGGGTAAGCTGAATGTTGCCCAGAGATGGGTGCGAGACCGGATGCGTCTAGCTTCGGCTTGAGGAAGGAATTATTGTTGCTGTAGGTATGTGGACAGTACAGTAGTAAGTTGTGTGTGAATGCTTCGAGAACGACTAGACGGAACATGTCATTTTGAACATCAGCGGACTCGCTTTCAGTGGAGGGAGAGGGAGGGGGAGAGAAGGGAGTGTGCGTGTCAGGCCATGCGTCCAATGTAATCGATCAACGATGATTGGTTTCGTTGTGCTGCACTCGTCCATCGCTCAAGTGTCGGGTCGGGTCAGAAGTTAGATTTCGGGGGAGGGGGGTGGAGGTTGAACTTAGGCGCGGCTCATTGGCGCCCCCCGTTAGCTGCCAGCAGATGATGCCGCAGCGTCGTCGCCAGCCGAGCCATTACGTTAGAAGAATTAAACGACCATGCAGAAAGAGGAAGACAAGCGTGAGATGGCTTTTCCATTTAGTAATAGGCTCCTGCTTGAGCCCACTGTTGCATGCGCGAAGGGTAGCGGCTCCCCGTGCTGTGTGTACGTCTCGTCTGTATACGCAACATTCCTCGACTCGGTCAAGCTGCTGTGCTGCGAAGTATCCAGGACGTTTGTGGGCCTCGCGGGTGGTTTGGCCAAGTCCCCGTCTGGCTTTGCTTTGTGTTTTCTTCCATCCATTATCATTTGATATTATGTATCTCATTCCTTCCCGACTACTATCTAAACTAGTAGGCTCGCAAAGATAAGCTTCATGCGAGCCACATGTCATGCCGCCGAGTTCTTTGACCAAAGCATGGTGTTGTCTGTCCAGACCTCGAATCGGGCCCTTCCCCGTCCAATTCGTTTCGCCCCTTGCTGCCGCAAAAACGACACTGCCCGAGACCATTCAGGGGGGATCACGTAGAGGGACAGAGGCGGTATGCGGGTGATGTTTTCGTTCGTTCCCATTCAATCGCCAGGGCCAAGGGGAACTTCGTCAATTCACGTATAGAATGGCGCACGAAGCAGCTCCCCGGGTCTGAAGAAGCAGGCAATACCGAACTTACCAGTGCCATTCGCGGAGAAGGTTCCTTAGCCACGATAGCGCCCCCAGCAGCAGCATCTTCTTTAAAGCCGCGTCCAGCGCCAACCTGTTCTAGCGTCGAGCACTCAGTCAGTCCTTGGATATCTAGCGCATGGTCAAGCAGGATGATGCTTCTTCCAATTGCCGGTGGCGCTCCAGTCAAAGGACTCTGACTGCCGCTGGCCGAGTGTAGTCTTCTGCCCCGTTCCTGGACATGTTGATCCCCGTGAGCCAACGGCCGTCAAGGTTTCTTGCTGCGTATGTACAAAACGGAACGCAGAGAGCAAGCATTCATCAAGGAGTCGCGAGAGCTAGCCTTCACAAGCCCCTCCAATCCTGATGCGCCTTGCGTCGTGGACCCCTCCAAACTGGCCAAACTTGAGTCGAGGTCTTGAAGTCATCGCAGGCGATATTCCCAAATTGGTGCGACCGGCTGAGAAGCTATTGGTAGCCGCCTATCGTGATCCTCATTCACATGCCTATAGCGGCTCTTTCCACCTCTGTCTGTCATCGTGCCTTCCTCGTGAGAACCCGTCGCCTCCTGCCTTTCGAGCTCACATTCGTTGCCTTACCTCCCACCTCTCTCTTCATGTTCCTGACTTTCCCTCCCCTCTTCTCAAGACAACGTATCTCTCTACACAAGGACTCGCCTTCAACACCGACTGAGCTGGTTCTCAGCCTCAACACTCGCGTGCCTCCAGTCCAGCACACCTTCCACTGTGGACATCGTGGCACTCTTTAGGAAAGAGCCTGCAACAAGCATTCTAGCATAGACAACGCTGATAGGCCTCGGCTCAACCCGTCCCTGTTCCATCGCGTATCAGTCTTACGCAGATAGATCAAGCTCCTCAAATCAAATCTGGTCAGATCCAGACACAATACCGCTTTATCAACAATCACTTTGAACTGTGCAGTGTTACACTGCGTCTCACACGCATCGCGCTGCATCTAGGCTCATATCTATACGTTACATGGCAGCGCATTCGCGACAGGGACCACTTGGGCGCTGTCAGACTATCGCTCTGTCGCCTTCCTTACCGTCGCTTCTGTTCGTTCGAGGGAGACCTGGTTGCCCGTCTCTTCTGCATCGCATAGCGTCCGAAAGCCTACGGCAGCCCTCAGGTCTCTGGGCAAGTTCTCGCACACAGGCTGCTTTGAACAAGCTCAACCAGCCCAACAAGACGGAATTGGGCCACCAAGATTTGTTAGGCCTCTCCTTGGCCGCCTTATCAGCTTCCTAAGACCGGACCCCGGTCCCTATCTGACGACGGAGCCCCATCGGCGCTTGTCTGCGCCCACGAGCCCTGGCAAATCCAATCCCGGCAGCTCGGATCCCAACCTGTGTGCGCCAGTCGACTTATACACTTTGTCGTCTGGATTTCTTATCTTTTCCTTCCTCACGTCTCTCCGCTTCCCCAGATTGCTATCTTGCACCAACCACTCTCTCACGAGAGCCAGGTTTCCCTCCGTTTTTGATCTCAACCATTTGGATAACGTGGTCTTATTAGCTATCGCTACTGGCCCCTGCGCTGCTTACTGGTCGTCTGCAGCCCTCACATTGCGTCACTGTCGCCCCCGTGGGGCATTGTCGCGTGGGTTTTTGGAGTTTCTGCCCTCTCCATTACCAACTACTGCAATCAATCACCAACCACCAAAACCAAGACTGGCCTGTCACAGTCTGACATAGTTGAGGAAAAGAAACACCAGTGTGGCTTGAAATCATCTCGCGCCCGCTTTTCCCTGGGCAACGGGCGCCCTGAGCCAACTTCCCTCCCGCGCCCACGCTGAGCCGGTAGCATTGCCGTATCAAAGTAACCATTGCTATCTTCCTTTCTTGAAGCATCTCCGTCATGTCCCGACAGTCCTCAGTACAGCGCACGGCGCCTATCGCCATTGCGCCTAAACCACCCCGGCCACAGACCTCTGCTCTTCGCCAAGATAGCTTCCACAGGCTGGATATAACCGGCACATCTGCGTCAACAGAGCCAGCATCATTCAACGGCTCGAGCCTTCCGCCCTGCTTAGCTTGCCGGTATTCGCGTGCCAGCTGCATTCTCTCCGAAGACGATGAAGGTTGTGTGTCATGTCTAGTATCTGGTTCTGAATGTTCCTTGGCTGGCAGTCCCCAAACGCGCAAGAGAAAACTAAATGGCGATCTCACCGACGATATCATTGGCAAGAGAAGGTCAGTACAGGATAACAAACGCTGTCAAATTGTTATCAAATCACTTCGACCCCCTCCCCCGTTATCTATCCCCCCCGCCGTTTTGGGCTTCCTCTCACATTTGTGCGCCCGCACCTCCTTCCCGCATCTCTATCACGCATCTTTCCGTTGCGCCTCGGTTTTTTTTTTTTCATAGACTCACGTCTCAGGCTCTTGACTAGCCCAGACCCTACTGCCTTGGATCCTAGCTTATCTGACACATGATTGGTCTCGTATAGTTCACCAGGTGTTGCTTACAGGCGTCGAAACCACAACGGTAGCCTCTCCAGCACTGCAGCCAGCAGTTCCTTTTTAGAGGAAATGGCCAACGTCGGCGGCCCAACTATGATGAAGCGGACGTTGGGTCTCCAAGACGATCGATATTGCCAATATATTGGGCCCACCACTGACTTTGAACCATCCCTTATCAATCTTTCACCCTTCGATCCCCAAGACGAAAGCCTTCTCTCCCGCGGTACCTTGCGCAAGGTCAGCGAACACGACACTTTCTTGATGCTACCAGACCATAGCACTACCGGATATGAGCATGTGACACAGGATGCCGATCTTATCGAGTCCACCGTTGCGCCCCATGGCCGGAAGCTAATAGACCTATACTTTCGTGTCATTCACCCTGGGTTTCCTATCATCCAGAAACACGTCTTTCTCGAGAAATATGAACGCTCCTACCGAGAGTTCTCTCCGCCCGTCCTCGCTGCTGTCTACATACTAGCAATCAACTGGTGGGAACATAGCGAGGAGCTTGCCAAGCTTCCGCGTCCTGACGTGAAGAAGCTGGAGAGCGTTATCCGCACCAGCTTAGAAGATGCTACTTTTCGACCGAAACTGTCCACTATCCAGGCCGGCCTCCTCGTCTCTCAGCGGCCAGAAGGCGATCAATGGGCCCCTACCGCCCAGCTCGTGGCGCTTGGGCACGAGCTTGGACTACATCTAGACTGTACCCATTGGAAGATACCACCTTGGGAGAAGGGGTTAAGGAAGCGGTTGGCATGGGCGCTCTATATGCAGGACAAGTGGGGCGCTTTAGTCCACGGCAGACCATCACATATCTTCTCATCAAACTGGGCTGTTCAGCCACTGACCTCGAATGACTTCCCTGATGTTGAATGGGATGAGAACGATATTGAGGAGAAGATGGATATTGAAAGGGGTCGATTGTTGTTCACACGGGTGGTACAGCTATCCGAAATTCTTTCCGAGATTCTCGACACCTTTTACACGCTCGCCGCTATGCAGACAGTGACCAACGCCGGCGTCCAAGGAACGCAGTTGGTACTCTCGCTGGCCAAGCCCATCCAGCTGAAACTTAAAGAATGGTATGGTAGCCTTCCGCAAATGATACGGCTGGATTCGTCATATTCTTCCAGCAACCCGACGCCGAACCGGTTGTCCAGTGTCGGATATCTTCACCTAGCATACTTTGCTGCGGAAATCACGCTCCACCGACGAATCATACGGTCCCTTGCTTCTGAAGCTTCGGCAGTCGACTCTTACGTAGAGCACATCTGCCGAAGCGCCGCAAAGGCGCGTCTCATCTCTGCAATGGACTTTGTCAACCGTCTGACACCGACGCACCTACGTTCCTTCTGGTACTTCGCGTCGAAGACCAACTTTGCACTGATTGGTACATTTGGTTCCCTGCTGTGGGCTACATCACCTGGGCGTGAGGAAGCTGATTGGTATCGACGACGTCTTGCGGAATATCGCTGGACCTTGTCCGTCAATTCTAAGCCCGGCGAAGGCAAGAATTTGACCGAATTCGCCATGACAATGCTGGATATCTCAACTGGCCTACTCAAGCAGCTTCCCGAGAAGCCGTCGATGAGTCGTAGCGGGAGCCTCGCTGAATTATCGGCATCCGCTCCACCGGCTTTCAGCAGTGGCGGTATCCTCGATAGTCTGAGCAGGCTGCGTGGTGCAGCCATGAGCTCGATGCATAGTCCATTAAGTGAAGAAGACGAGGAGGATGAAGACGAGGAGGATGAAGACGAGGAGGAAATTGGGAGCAGCGACGACGACATGGAGGACTATCCGCCACGATGAATTGTGGGCGGCCTTAGATAAGGGTAACAGCCATAAAACAACTGGCGTTACTTCTAACGCAGCGATGTTTTGCTTTGTAGTCTTGGACGGAAACTGTTTGGAACTCGGCCACGGCTTTTCGACTGCAGGTTTGGGCGTTTCGTCGTCGTTGCATTACGATACATGACACAGGAGTTCTTTGGATCATATCAGGCCCCTTTGTTTTGGGGGTTTGCGGGTTGATTAGATACCATGTTGAGTGCTTGTGTTTGTTTGATTGGATGCGTATAGTATTGGCCGTATCCAGTGCAGGGCACGAAATTTGATGATGAATGGACATGGACCAAGATGTTAAGTCTAGATTCCCATGAGCTAACCTGGAAATGTGCGCAAGGCTTTACGATACTATGAGACGAGCCCACCGGAGGGAGTTTCTGTGCTCACTCGACTGAACGCTCTAGATTTATGGATAGAAGATAAAATTATCTCTCTCTCATCTCATCTTCTCTAAAGTGTTCTCACGGCAAACCATGGCGCCTACTGGCCGGTACCCCTGCATCTCGATTCGGGATTCGGGATCGGAGCCGACAGGCCGGAGCGTCGGAGACTTGGGTGCTCCGCCAGGAACCCCACGATACAAGACCCTCCAATTCTAAATTAGGCGACATATTGGTTTGGTAGACGATGGCTATTGGTGGGATATATTTGAAGCTTGGTCTTTTTGGAATTATTGGCTTGGTCATGGAAGCGAAAGGGGTAGTCTGTTTGATCGCTCTGGGTGGCTCTTGAATTAGAGTTGTTAAGCATATTCGTCAAGTCGGACAGAAAAGATAGAGCCACACTGACTGATTGACACCAGACAGGCAGACAGGCAGATATCATGAAGATTGGCTCAACGCCACAGGCTGCGCACCCGCCACATGCTGCGCACTTGCCACATCTAGCTCCAAAAAGGTTGGAGCTCCGGAAGCTCCACGCCAAAACGTCTGATGCAAGGCACCCTGAAACAAGACCCCGAAATCAACTGGGTTTCTTCAAGAGCGGGCCATTGTGAAGCGATTCGGAGCATGCTATTCCGCACAGCTGTTGCGTTACGGTGGCCTCTTTGATTACTCTTCTTGTGTCCTTCCTACTCTTGCGCATCCTTTCTTCTCTTCTCGTGTCTTTGTCTGAATCTCTCTCTTTTTCTCTCTCCTTGTCTTAGCTCTGTCTGCCCGTGCTGCATCGTAACCTTCATCATGCCGCCCAAGAAGAACGTCGCGGCATCTCCCGCATCCAAGGGAACTTCGAAATCAACCACGAAGCCTAGCGCGCAAGAGTTTGAGCGCGAGCTCCAATCCCTCGCCACCAGGGCCAAGTCTGACTCTCAAGGCCGTCGCGCCGCGCAACAAGTCCTCGTCTACGCTCAAGCCGCCACGGTCCTCTGCCTTCTCGGCGTCGCGACGAACCTCTCCCAACTCACCCTCTCGCCCGTGTTCGGCTCGCTACCCGCATCCGTCCCTCATGCGCCCGTCGTCATGGCCGGCTGCTTTGCCGGGTGGGCTGGTAATCTCTTACTGAGAAAGTTCCTGCCCGTGCCGACGGCGAAGCTTCTGCCTCTCGTGGCTGTTTACTTCCCCGTCGTGCAGTTCTTCCTCAGCCGCGAGAGTGAGCGTCTGGGTACGTGGTGGGGACCGATGCTCATCGAGGGCCTCACGCTGGGTCCCTTGACTGTCGTGTCGGCGGCTTCTGTGGCTGATTATCTCGATGATGCGGACTTGAGCGCGTTGCCGCAGTTTGTCGCTGATGCGGCGCCGGGCATCGGGGCGTGGGGTGTCTTCAAGCTGGCTGAGCGCACGGTGGCTACGCAGCTCCAGGAGGTCATCGGCAAGTCGTTCGTCTTCACCCGGATCGCGCTCGAGGTGCTTCTTGCGGCGGCGTACGCCGTCTTTGCGCCCTCAAAGTTCTTGATCCTCGCGCTTCCTGCGCTGTTGCATACGGCGGTGCTCAACACGCACGTCATGACGCCTCAGGCTACGGCCGCGCTCAACAGCACGCTCGCTGCGCAGAACTGGACGTTGCTGGAGCGTCGCGAGTCGATTACGGGATACATCTCGGTTCTCGAGAATAACAACGATCATTATCGTATCATGCGCTGCGACCACAGCGTGCTCGGTGGAGATTGGCTCCAGGTTCGCGGCGAAGCCAGGAAGGAGCCCATCTACGGGGTCTTCGTCATGCTTGAGGCTGTACGCCTTGTCGAGAGGGAGGTTCCCGTTGCGGATGAGGATGCCAGTGCTCTCGTTGTGTAAGTCTCTCTCTTGCCCGTCTATTAGCTGGCCCGTCGCCTAATCAGATGCACAGTGGTCTTGGCGTCGGAACAACCCCGTCTGCCTTTGTCAGGCACGGCGTGGACACTACCGTCGTCGAAGTCGACCCCGTCGTTCACGAGTTTGCCGTCAAGTACTTTGACCTGCAGGAGAATAGCGCTCCCGCTATCGCGGATGCCGTCGGCTACACGGCCGACCTGGCCAAGGGAACGAAGAAGTATGATTATCTCGTTCACGACGTCTTCACCGGTGGTGCTGAGCCCGTCGACCTGTTCACGCTAGAATTCATGCAGGGTCTGAGCGACGTGCTGAAGCCCGATGGTGTCATTGCTATTGTGAGCCTCCAAGGAAACCTAAAGCTGCCGTGACGGATGCTAACACCGGCAGAACTACGCTGGGGACTTCTCCCAGGATACACCTCGTCTCGTCTACCGCACCGTTAAGCGAGTCTTCCCCTCGTGCCGCATCTTCCGCGAGATGCCCCGCGACGACGAAAGCGTAGACAAGTGGGGTAGCGACTTCACCAACATGGTCATCTTCTGCCGCAAGACCCCCGGCGAGATCACCTTCAGCCGCCCTCAATCCGGCGACTTCCTCGGGAGCATCACGCGACACGTTTTCCTCGAGCCCAAGTACGAGGTACCCGAGGCCAAGCTGCTCGAGGGCGAAGACAGCAGCGTGCTGAGCCGCAACAACACCCAGAGGGTGGCCAAGTCGCACAAGAAGAGCGCTGCGGGACACTGGAAGATCATGAGGACGGTGGCACCCTCGTACATCTGGGAGCAGTGGTAGAGCAGGCGGATTGACTTAGGTTGGAGAGCTAGGTGATGTACATAATTGGGTAATCGTAGATATACGGCTTGCGAAATCAAGGAAGAAGCATCGGTGCTCGCTCAAAGGGAGAGATGGAGTAGAAACTCTTTGAATCAACCAGTTCCACCAACGTCACTTTTCATTCGCCGCGTCCAGACTACGCTGCTTACTCTCAGCGTTGAACTCTTCAACATAGTCCACAACGTGAGCCGGCGTCTCAGCAACCCGATTATACGGACCAGCCACCGGCTCCCCGAACGTCCAGTGCATAGGCAACGTCCCCGTCCACGTCTCGTCCAGCAGCTCCTCGTTCGCCATGTCCTCCTTCTCGTCCGTAGGCGGGCCCCAGCTCATCTTGGCACTCCCGGACGCGATGCGCACCTTCAAGATGCCCGTGCTCTGGAGCTCTGCCTTGGTGGGCGGCAAGCGCGTGTGCCTCCAGCGATCGGGCACCACGCTGTTGGTGATCAGCTGCATGGCGAAGAGCTTCTCCTCCAGGTCCTCGACGAGGGTGGCGTGGCCGAAGAGCATGGCGGAGCGGTAGTTGTAGTTGTGGTGGAAGGTGGAGAGCGCCAAGACGAGGCCGTCGACGTGCGAGGCCGTGACGCACACGGGGAGGCCCTTCTTCAGCACGTCGTCGGTGCGAGCCTCGTCGGTCGTCGTCGTCGCGGGTCCGTCGCTGGCTCCGCGGCCGAGGTTCATTATGCGCGAGGATATGTAGCCGTGGACGTAGAGGTCGAGGGGGTCGCCCAGGTCAGCGCTGGGACGATCGAAGGAGCCCATCTGGCCGATCAGGGGGAGGACGACGGGGAAGGGTTGGTCTGGGGCGGAGAAGGAGACGTGGAGGATGGGACACGTGTTTACGATGGTGTGGATAGAGCGCAAGGCGTAGACGGCCTTGTCGTTGTAGCGTTTGACGGAGTTGGTGGCTTCTTTTGGGTATTCGAGATCTCGGCGGCCCATGATGGTGGTTGGTATGTGTTTGATAGATATGGATTTGTATAGGGGGGAGGGATAGGGTGCAACTATTGTCTAGATTTGATCGGACGGCTCTTCTTGATGGTCCTGATAGCAACGACGATGGAGTAGAATGGATAGTTCAATTAGCGTTTGTGAGATACTGGTATGTAGCGTCAGCTGATGTATGTCGTGAGGGTCTATATAGAGAATATAGATGGATGGGTGTATGACACCGATGAAAATGGATTGCATCAAAGGGCGTGCTCAGGTTATAAAACAAATCCATCAATTCAATGTCCCGCCTCGTGGCGCCAGTGTCCAACCTTCTTGACTATTCTGGGACAGCTGATGCTCGACCCTCACACTTTGTAGCCGTCTGTACGAGACGCGAGAGAGAGAGAGACAGAGAGACAGAGAGCCTTGGGAGGGCGCTGTCTCAAAGGTTGACTCCCCTGGGCGATGGCTGCCGGATAAGAAGGTGGCTAATTAGAGGTGGCTTGTCAGACTAGAGGTAGTTGTGGCGGTCACATGACGGTCACATGACAATGGGGTCACGTGACCGCCCACACTTAGCCAGATCTCTGTAGCTAAATGATGAAGAAGGCCAAGTTTGACCCTTGCAACTAAGATAATGCCTACATTAGCAGCAATTGCATATTTATCATGACTATCTGAGAATTTTCGGAATTATTACCTATCTAGACTATTAAACTAATTATATATATTATATCATAAAGTTCAATTAATAATCTTATAGGATATTATTGATATAGTGCAATTTATTATTAATTTTAATTAAACTGACTACCCCTTCTTATTAGTAATTACTCTAGATAATATAAGACTTTATTAGAGACTAATCCCTCTGGATTAATCTCTAGTATTACTTATTAAATTATATTTATTAGCTTAGATAGAATAAAAAAGAGCTTTATAACTTAATATTAAATATTAGAGGTAAGATATATTAATAATTATTCTATAACTAAAAGAAATAAGAGACCTTAGCTTAGAGTTATTACTTAAGAATAATACTTTAATAAGTTTATTAAGTTTATTAAGTCTATCTATTTTAAAGGATACTAATTACTATTCTCTATATATTAGGCAGTTACTATTTAGTGCCTTCTTAGGAACCCTAGCCCTTCCCTAACCCTAATAATCTTATACCTTATAGCTTAATTATTTATATCTCTAGTTACTCTTAGATAATATATCTGATATAATATACTGTCTATTTCCTCTGACTAAGGATATTACCTAATAGCTGACTATTCTAGACTATATATTACTTAGGCCCTTGAGAATACTAGACTCTGCTTTAAATATGCTAATATTAGAGCAATAGATAGCCTTAGAGCTAGCTAGCAATCTATTTAGCCTAGCTTAAATTACTTAGATCTCTCTACTTATTTACTAGATAGAGAATAACTAAGAATGTAAGTAAGATAAGAGAATTAATAATACCTTGCAAAAGGCTATCTAGGACCTAATCTCTATAATTATAAATATCTAGCTAAATTGACTTAATAGAGAATTAACCTCTTCTACTATCTTACTAAACTATACCTTTTTATAATTAGTAGATATTAGTCTCTTTAACTCTAAAGTGCTTAACTCTAATAGTTAGGGTATAATCTTAAACTCTAAGTCTACTACTTATATAGATATCTATATATTTACTAACTACCTAACTTATCTAGTATATAATAAAGGTAAAGATCCTATATAGGATATATAGATATAATACCTCTAATTAAATATAATGATCTGATATAGTAGTATACTTATAATAGATAAATATAAGACCTTAGAATCTTCCTTAGTTTAGTAGATTTATAATAAAATAATCAATAGATTTAAATTATACTATAGTAAAGCTATGAATAGAGTTAAGTCTTTATACTTTACTATTAGAGATATTGCAATAAATAAGGATATCTATGCCTTTATTTAATAACTTATATATAATAAAAGAGTGCTAAATATAAACTAATATAGCTAATTACTTATAGTTTATTAAGGATTTAATAAATCTATCTAGGGCCTGATTGATAAACTAATATAGGTAACTATATTAGAGACTTTCATTAATAATATCAAGGCTAAGATATCTACTATAAAATAGATTGCAAGAGAATGCACTAATTATAACTAAGCCTCTATCCCTTAATTAAATCTATATACTAACTATACTATATATTTAGCTATATCTAATAACTTTAACCTACCTAGGGGACAAGGGTTTATTCTATAATTATAGCAGTTAGTAGAATATAGCTATTAAGGTTAATAAGGAAATAAGGGATTATTTTGCAAAGGAAATCCTAACTTTAGTAAGAGAGGTTAAGGGTTTGACTTTACTTAAGGATAAGGACAATTCTTTAATAATAACTAAGTCAATGCCAGCCCCTAACCCCTATATAATCCCTACTATAATAGCAATATAGATAACTAATCTAATAATGCTTTAAATACTAACTTATTCTAATAGCTAGTCTCTAAACTATAGAGAAACTAATTATTTAATAATAGGCAATTACTCTTTATAAATTATATTAATTAATCCTAAGAGGATATGAAACTGTCCTATTTAGGCTAAGATATATAGTCCTAATAATAGACTAATAAAGATAGTCAAGACTAATCAGTAGTTAATCTAACTAATAAGACCTACTATAATAATATAGAATAAACTAGTAACTAAGATATCTATATTAATAATTAGTATAACCTTATAGGAAACTTTATAGATACTAAAGCTTATAATACTTAATTTATAGTAATCTATACTTAACTATAATTAGAATTATATACTTATTATAGCTAAAACTTTAATTCTTATAACTAATTATTTCATTACTTATAAATAAATCACTAGTCTATGACTTAAGCCTGCTAATATTAGTTAAATACTTAATTTACTTTATTTAATACTAATTATTAATCTACTCTAAATCTTTAATATTAGCAATTAGCCCTTGAGGAATAGTACTTTGATATTAGGAATATAAATAATATAAGACTGACCTCTCTAATTAAGTTATATATATATCTCTACTTCTAGATCTTACTAAACCTAGATTAACTAAACTATACTTAAGATATCTATATAGATACTGAATATTCTATTACCTTAATAGATACTAAATAGGTAGCTTGGCAATACTTAGACCTAGAGATGTAAACTTAAGGATAATTAATATATATTAGAGGAATTAGCATATTAGAGCACTTAATAGACTAATATATAGTTATAAATATAAATTTTATTAATATAATATTAAAAGCTGAAAAACTAGTAGTAGTAATAATTACTAGAGAAGTTATATTAATTAATGACCTAAGAGCTAACTTACTTTTAAGAATTGATATTTTTATATTAAAATAGATTAATATTATAATATCTAAAGGATATATAATTATTAATAGCTACTATATAAAGATATATATAATAGTAAAATATAATGCAAAACTAAGAATAAGTCTAGTTAACTTATAAATTAAGGTAAAACTCTTACTAAATATAATTATAACTATTAATATTAAATATAATACTAATGGATTAGTAGACTACCTTTTTACTCTAAGACTAACTTATAGTCTTACTATATAGGCACTACTTATAGATAAAACTACTAACTATATCCTAGTCTATAATGATACTAACTAACCTATTACTATATATTAGAGATAATATATAGGAATACTCTACTCTATAACATTATTAGCATAGGTATATATAGTTAATCTATCTGCTAAAGATAAGGTAGCTAGAATAGCTAAGGTATCTCAATAGTATAGAGAAACCAGATTTATTAGTTATAATATCTAATAAGAGCTGACTAAGGAAATATTATATATATAAATCAAATACTCCTTAGGTATAATAATCTTTGACTCTCTATATACTAATAATATATAATGATTATCATACCTAATCAATAAGTTTATAGATATATTTAAAGACTTAGGATTTGCAAGGGTATCTCTAGAGGAGAGAATAAGGATCTAGATAAAAGATAGATAGTAAAATATAATTCCTAAGAAATATATAGTATATCTGACTAGACTGAAAGACTGATAATTTATTAAAGATATATTTAATAAACTAGAAAACCAATAGAAGGTCAATAGGATAAAGAATCAGGTCTCATTCACCTTCCCAGTTTTCATAGTCTAGATTAGCAAAGGAGAGAAATGAAAAGGATATATAATTATTAATCTCTAAGGCCTTAATAAAATGACCCTTCTTAATATATACTTAATGCAATATATAGAAGATATAACTACTAAACTTATAAATATAATATATATTACTACTATAAATGCCATAGCCTTCTTCTATTAATAGCTACTATACCTAGAGATAAGATAAGCCTTTATAATTATAACTACTAAGGGATAATATACCTTTAATATACCTATTATAGGATATAAAGGATCAAATGCATATATTCAATGCTATATTGACTTTATATTATAGGGAACTATAGCTAATATATATTGCAATGATATAGTAATTATATTTAATAGTCTTAAATAATACTTATAAGATATCTATGAAGTCCTATAATGCCTTTGCAATAATAATATATTCATTGGCCCTAAGAAAACCTTTATTGCCTTCTTAATAACTATAGTACTTAGTAAACTTATCAATAGCATAGCCCTTGCTATAATGCTAGATAAACTCAAAATAATTACAGAACTGACATTCCTAATAAACCTATATAAATTAGAATACCTTCTAAGATTTATAAGAGCCTTATACTATAATATTCCTTGCTATATCATGATTATTAAATTACTCTAATAATGTAAGACTGAGCTATAGTAAATTGTAAGAATTAAGAGAATCAGTAGGATAAAACTGCTATAATTAATAGTATAAGCTACTAAGCAATCAAAGAAAATACTAAAATCAGCACTTAAGAGATCCTTACTATCCTTAGCTCTTATAGAACTAATAAGGGCAGAGCTTGCTATATTTCATAAGATTAAGCAAGTACTATTGATCTATATTAAAGTCTACTTCTACTCTAGCTACTATATACTATTTATAGATTTTGATATATTAATAGTAGGCATTAGTGCAATGGCTTACTATATAGATAATAATGAGATACCTAGGATCTCTAATAATAGATAGATAATTAAGTATCTAACTTAGATAATAATCTGCCTAATAGCATTCTACTTAAGGACCTTATTGCAAATTAAATAGAAATACTAATTAATAGAACTTGAAATAGCTAGTCTAGTCTGAATATTATATAAAGTAAAGAGAATGATCTAATTAATCTAATGCCTATCTATAATTATATTTATAGACTATATATCTATCCTTAATATAATAAAGTAGATAAGCATTATCAATATAATAGCTTATATAGTGATTAATAAAAAACTAGTTAGAGTAATAGAATATATCAGTATATTAGAGGTAAAAGTAATATATAAACTAGGCAAGGATTATACAGTCCTTAATGCATTAAGCTAACTGCCTAACCTATATAGATAAACTAAGCCTAATAAATCAGGCTAACTAGATATAATATCAGATAACTGATTATACTAATAGATAGGACTGCTAAGTCAATAGATATATCTAGTAATAGATGTATTCTTTAAAGAATATTTACCTAAGTAATTACTAGTATCTACTCTACTTCTAGATAGGTAACTCAGGATATAACTAACCCTAATAGTCTATATAGTAAATATAACTAATGCCTTTAAGTAATAACTATATAATGAATATTAATAAGATAAATATTGGAAATAGATACTAACTAATCTTAATCAGAATAATTAACTACTAAGTAAGAATAGAGCTAAATTGCTATTTTAGGTAAAAGATAGATTACTATAGAAGATAACTACTAATAGACTACTATATCTATATATACTATAAAACTTAGTAGTGAATATATTCAATATAATCTATAATAATACTTATATTAGACTAGATAAATTATCTAAATATATCATAGTATACTATATAAAGGGCTAGTATAAATAGCTAAGGCAATATATATAGACCTGCCCTTAATATAGAATATATAATAAAATATATTACTTACTATATAGTAGTCTTTAACCTATCTTACTACTAATACTACTATACTATATAATTACCTTTGACTTTATATTAGCCTTACTAACTATACTATCAGGCAAAGACTTAATCTTAGTAATTATAGATAAGTTTATAAAAGAGATCCTCTTAATCTTAATACTAAAGGCATATAAGGCAATATAGATAGGCATAGCCCTATTTACTACACTCCTAAGTCATAACTAGGGAATCCCTAGGATAGTTATAATAGACTATAATCTAAAATTCCTTATAGTAGTCTAGAAGGAATTCTAATCTAGATTAAAGGTCTAATACCTATATATAACTGCATACTATCTATAGATAGATAGTTAATTAGAGAGGATAATATAGTAAATATTATCTATACTTAGAATTGCTATATTAGGCTTGATAGACTTAGTAAGATAGACTGATACTCTATTTAGAATCCAGTTTAACTTTAATAATGCAAAATCTGCCTTAATAGGCAGATTACCTAATAAGCTTATTAAAGAATTCCAGCTATAGGACCTATTAACTATACTAATAGGAAATACACTAGACCTTCTAGACCTATCTATAATATATATCAAAGTATATAATACAATAGCATTTATAGCTATAGCTATAAAGTAGCAATATAATAGGTTCTACTAAGTATAATTCTTTAAATTAGGTAATATAGTTTACTTAAGACTATATAAGGGCTATAATATAAATAGTCTAGTTAGTACTAAGTTCTCCCCTTAGTTCACTAGACTATTTAAGATCTTAGAATAGGTCAGATAGCTAGCCTATAAGATCAACCTATTAAATATATAGAGAGTGCACCTAATTATATTAATAGATTAGCTAGAGCCAGCCCTAACTAATAATTATAGTTAATAGCTATCTTAGATACTAAAGGTAAATAATAGATACCTTAGTTATATTAAAGGACAATACTAATATAGTAAATAAATATAATATCTTATTAGATATACTAAGACTAGACTAGAAATCAATTAATAGATCTTATAAAATAAGCTAGGAACTAATATAGTAATATTACTCTATAACTAATATAAGGCCAGATATACCTCCTAACCTTCTTTAGTTATATCTCCTGACCTTCTTTAGTAATATAAGAATATAGATAAAACTTAGGCCCTAGAATTGATATATAATCCCTATATATAATAGAGAGAAGGCAATTCTACTATACTTAACCCTAAATAATAAGAGCATAGTATAAAAAACAGACTAATAAACTAACTAATAAAAGCCTTTATTATCTTAATCTATATATATAATATAACTCTCTTCCCTTCTAATATATAAACTAACCAGTCTAACCTTACTAATATTATATATAAGACTAAGATATATTTAAATTATTAGCTATTATAGCTAATCAAGACAATTACTACTTACTAACTAAGGACTTCTTTAATAATATTCTAAGGAATACTAAGCTCAATAGAGACAGACTCTAGGTAGTCTTCTAATATATATAAACAGACTAGCAAGCAATTAAATATATCTTAATATACCTATCTATTATTGAAATTAAGAACTATCTTATAACTAATATTAACTAAATAAGCCTAGCTAGGACTATAAGTCAGATAGTTATATATAAATAGCTAAAGGGAATAAGTAGTTATATAACTTAATGCTCTAAATACTATACTAACTACCTAATTATTAAGGCAGTCTAGCTAAGATAAGTACTAGTAGTTATACTAGTTATAAGAGAAGTCTAAGGCATAACCTAAGATTATTATATACTATTCTTCTTTATAGAAGTATAAAATAAACTCAAGAAGGTTTAAGGCATTATACTACTAGTATAACCTTAGAATAATAACCAGGACTAACTAATCCCTAACTATAGAGTAGTAAACTAAAACTAAGAACTATAATTAATATCTAATTAATCTAATAATATAGCCTAGATAATCTAACTATTAATCTAACTAATAAACTATAACTTAGTTACTACTAAAGAAGCACTAGTTAATACTAAACTTCTATATAATAAAGTTATTAAACTCTAAGAGAATATTAATATAGTTAAGATATTAATATAGAAACTCTACTAACTAAATAATAAACTATAAGACTAGATCTAATACTAATAGTAATAGATCTAAATATACTTATAATAGGCATTATATAGATAGAATAAGAATAGTAAGTATAGATATAATGGAATATAGGATTAGAGTAGATATTGCTAGGATTCATAAGGATATTTACTATAGAATACAGTTAAAATCAGGATATATAGAAGTATTATATCAGCTATTTGGAATTAGGAATTTGGAAGCTATCATGATCAATAAGGATATAGATCCTTCAGGACCAGGGCACTGTGGCAGTCACATGACAGTCACATAACAATGGGGTCACGTGACCGCCCACACTTAGCCAGATCCCTGTAGCTAAATGATGAAGAAGGCCAAGTTTGACCCTTGCAACCAAGATAACGCCTACAGTAGTGGTCTTCTCTAGATAAGTTGACGGAGTCCGGTTTCCTATCTCGCCGTCGAACGTCGGGAGGTTGTAGGAGCTCTTCGGTCATTGCAGAGCGACGGACTACTCTAGGTTACTCTCGTTCTAGTATACTACATGTACAGTGCAGTATTGTACAGTACGCTACAGTACGTAGTGTAGTCTGGTATCTGACGTCCAACTCGACTGTGATTGGCGAGGTAGATCGCGGGGAAGCTGTTGGCTTCAAGATTCGCATGGTAGCTGGGTGTGGGGAGTTGATCGTAATTTATGATTCGCTCATCTTCCAGGGCAGTCGGTTAAGTCGCTACGTACTACTGTAGGGTATTGCGATCCTGCTGTCATCTACGGAGTACTTTGTACAGATTACAAGTAGTGCTAGTAGCCGTGGCAGTAGCAAGTCATCCAAAAGAGAAGGAAATAACGCTCTTCTAGCCTGAAACTTCAGGGCAAAACATTCTTACACATTACTAAGCTTTCATTCACAGCTGGCTCTCCCTGCCCCTCTTGTGATGCATCCGAGGCTATTCGTACAGGACACTTGCAAGCAACTATTCTGCAACGAACCTCGGGAAGATCTCAGCCAGAACCGCAGCAAGGACGGCGTTTCGGACAGGACGAACTTCCCAACCCACCTCCCAGGATCAGAAACTGGACCTTTCAACAGACAGTCTCTGCTTATCTGGCCGAACATCTAGTCTGTACTGTACCACGTACATAACGTACATAACGTACATGCTACAGAGCGAAGAGCAAGTTGCCTCATTATCTGGCTGGGTCTTCGATAAGAACAGCCCGGATCTATTACGGATCTCCAATCTCTTCAACCCCGCCACGACATCGGCTTCCCCACACGACGACCAGTTGGCTGCGAATAACTGTACGTAACTTGCCCAACAGGAACAACGGCACAGTATTGCTGGCGGAGCTTTTTCAGTCACTACTCTAGTGCACGGAGATCTCCAGTCCCTCCCTGCGCGCGCCCTGAAAGAGCTGAGGTGGTTCTCGGTACAAAAATTGGATTTATTCCCGGTTGTAATCCGGCCATGCTGTGACGATCCGCTAATATTGAGCTGCTAGTGAGGTACCGCGACAAGGACAAGCTCTGTCCGTCCCTCTTGCCGACGGATTGGAAATCAGAACTTAAATAAAAAAAAACTGGAACTGGCGAGATAAGCTCTGGCGAAGCACTACGACGTATCACTCGTTGTCTGCTCGCCATCTGCTTGGACCATGGCCGATGCTTTTTACCAAAAGACAAAAGGAGGCGCCGAATCTGTGGAAACAGAGACGGGTCAATTTTACGCAACAAGAACAAGGACGGAAACAAGGCAAGCGAGGTGATAATACGATCTCGCATGCGAAGGTTTCTTTGTTGCAAACTTTCTCTGGACGATATTCACCCTCTCTTCCCCAGAGACAGCCAAGGCGATGGCCATGACGATGATGACGAATGCTCGATGGACAGTGTTTATCAGGAAATGTTAATCGCGAAGCCAGCAATGAAGAGAAGATGCAGAGCTAAGAAAACACCCACCCACACACCGCCGGTCTTGTGACGCTGGGGGAGTACCATACCCTGCCTGGGTGGGCGGCATTACATGTCCGCATCTCATTATCAATCCATCACACCCCAGTATCCACTCGGCGCAACCTGTCGTGAGTCGTGCGTGTCACGGGGGAACCATCTACGGTCCAGTACCGAATCGAACAGAGGCAGTTTTACGGTATCCGTAGTGTACAGAGACGGAGAGCCCAGGGTCCCCCCCTCGCGGCCCATTCAGCTCGGCAACCGATGCTCTTGGAGGGCCTGAGGGCCTGTCGGGTGTGTGCGTGTCACCGAAGGCCGAGCCTGTTTTCTCTCCCTCTCTATATGTGTGTGTGTCTCTTTTCTCTTCTCCGCGTTGCCAGCAGTACAGTACCTGTCGCGCCTTTGTCTCGCGCACCAATCGTGAACTGCGGAGCCGTTCATGAAAACAACCGACCCCCTTCCCAACGGCAGCCGCAAAGCCTAAGCTTGCTTGCTTGCCTGCCTGCTTGTTCATCTAGATGGACTAGCCCACGTATGAATGATGTGGGGATCATTCTTCACACATCTCTCTCCCTGTCTAAGTTATCTCTCGCCTCTCGGCTTACAAAGTCAACCATCCCGGCTCTTATACAAAACCCTTCCCGCCACCTCCCAGACCCTTCGCCAAAGACACTCTAGACTCTTTCCTCCTCTTCAAACATTTCTTATACTCAAGTCTCGACACCCGTTCCTCAGCATCAAATCAGCTCCGGAACGTTGATAGATTATCATCTTTTTAGTTGGTGCAATGGCTATGTGGACAGCTCCCTGTGCGCCTACATTGCGCCCCGCGAAGGGGCTTACCCAACCTCACTCTTCGATTTGGAATACCTACATTTCATCTTCAGCCGAGAACACATCTCGCCCTGCTCCTCGCCAGGCCGAGCTTGATATTCTTGAAAACCCGGCACTCTGGTCAGCTCCCATCAAGAAGCAGGACGCAGCCGGGCACCATGGTGATGGTGATGATGATGGTCTCTGGGGCATGAAGAAATCTGTATCGACGGAAATGCCCTCTGGAATGTGGACTTCTCCTACTGTGGTGGAAGCAGCTTCTCATGGTCTACCCCAACCCGACACCCACATCTGGAACAGATATGTCACCGTCAACCAACAGTCTCGCCGCGTGAAGCCTATCGAGGCTGTCCTGGCAGGCATCGAGAGCAGCGCATTGTGGACGGCCCCAACTGACGTATCCGTCGCGGAATCGATGGATATTACTGGTAATCTCTGGCGCGCCACAGCGACAGTCTTGTGCTCAGAAGTTTCCACGCCAGCTACCGAAGCGGTTAGCCTCAACTACGGCTTGTGGATATCATCTTCTTCTCCCGCCGCCGAAGAACAGGAACGAGTGGGTCTGTTTAGCCTTGCCAGCCCACGCTCCGATTTTCGGACCACCGTTCAATCACCGGCCGCGCTGGACATGGACATGGTCCGCAAACGACGAGCTGCCCCGGAACCCTTCGCCAAGATTGGACTCTCGCGTCTCTGGAACGAGACTTGGATGTGGAACCCTGAAGCCGCTGCCGCTGCTCTCAAGCTACAAAGAGAAACCGAGGATCAGGTTGTCGAGGGCCTGTTCAGTCTCACCCATCGACGGAACACGTTCCGTACTACCTCCCAGCCTCCCGCGGCACTCGACACCAAGCGCCAGGCCCGGATCTCGCAGGTTCAACTACCGAAAGTCAACACAGATAGCCTATGGTCCGTGTCCGCGCCCGAGCCGGTCGAGGCTGAAGGTGAATTAAACTGGCTGGTCCAGTCCACGTCGCCTCGCCCTCGTACCGACTCGTCCTCATCCATGGTTTCGGAAGCCGATTCTATCGTGAGCACGACATCTACGGCTGCCTCATCTGCTTGCTCAGACGACGAGAGCACTACTTCGACTAAGAACGAGGCTTCATACCAGCTCTGGTACAAGCCCGCTTCTAGCACCAACGTCGCTACCACCGCTATAAACGCGAAGACGCAGGCCATGTGGCAATCTACGCCAGTCACCGTCTCAAAGGATGAGGTCAAGCGCGTAACGCCAGGGGAGCTGGAAGATGCTCCTCACCCCGTTGCCACGAGCAGTCGACGACGATCAACCGCTTCACGAGCACCTCCACCCGTGACGCACGGCATGACCCGCTCCATCTTCTCGTCTGCAGGCGACATTCCCCGCGATTTCGCTGCCCAGGCACTCTGGTCCCGCGCCAATCCCGTGCGTCAGATGTCACGCGACAACACGTTTGCAGCGAACTCCCCGATGGTTCGATCCTGTTAAACATGGTTTGCCCGCTTGAACATATCCGTCCTGATCAGGACTGTTCCCGCTGGAGGGGGGGGTTGGAGCTGATCCCGGGGTATTTCTAAGCCTAGGGTCACCTGGATGGTAATGACCTGTCGGGGGAAAAAACCCAGATAGAAACAACTCACCGTACGATGTAAGGAAGTGGGGATATTTCTCTTCCTTCGATAATCGTTCGATTTTGTTGCCTACCTTGTACTGGAGGGATTGATTGGTTGATTACGATGAAGCATCATTTCTGTTTGAAGATGGCGTGTTGGAATCTTTGAGAAGTTGAGAAAAATATGACATTCACCACATTGGAGTTATCGGCGTGTATTACCATGGTTCATTCATGAAAGGGCATCTGCCTATGTGCATAGTAAGCGAGTGAGGCGAGAGAAAATATCAGATTCTCGATTCATTATGCTCACATCCCGTTGTCTCGTTCGTTCGTTCATCGTGCCTGTGTCTCAACCTAAGTTCTCATTCGTTTACTATTTCTCGCATTTGATACCGGAGGAGTGAGATTTACAGTCACCTCATCGTATAAGCGTTGACATGATGTGGTTAGGTCAAAGGCAAGCAACCAACTAGATTCTACTGTTCCAGTCACTTCAGAAGGGGATCGCGATTTTGAGAGACAAGTATGATGACAATCGTCGTGGCCGTCAATGTTCTTCTATCCATCTAAGGAATCATTAACAAAATTCACACAATTATACGCCCGATGCAGAAAGCCGCTTTGTTCTTCACAGCCTGCATCTCCCTTTCCCTAGCCGTCCTAAACCGGGCTCCGTTTCCCTTGTTCCGTGTCCTTTCTGTGCTGTTGCCTCGGCCAGATCCGCTCCCTTTGTCCTTGTGGTTGTACGTGTCCCGATGCCATGAAGAAAGAAAAGAACAGAAAATGAAGATAATAAGATGAAAAGAAAAGAAACCAGAACAGAAAAAAGCCCATGAAGGGTGGGCCACATGTGTGTGGTCCGTAGCGCTGTATTTTACTCGACAGTGATTCTTTCCCTCGTCTCGACTCGGGTTCAATGTCCATCATCATCCTGCGATGCAAAATATAAAAGCAGGTATTGGATCTTCAACGTAGAGGGGGAGACGGTATTCCTATCGTGTCTATACGATACAGTTGTGCGGGCTCTTCCCTCCTCTAGTTATCGTAAAACATTAAGTTGCATCCACGAGGAGGAAACGCAGAACAAAGGAAACCTTCATTTTCCCATGCCATACAAATGAAATAACGCAAGGAAATGATGCTAAATACCACCCACAACTCTTGCCTCTGTAGGCAAATACGTGCGTCTTGTTGTCGGTGAATCAGTTGCACTGTGTCTCTGGCGCTTGCGGAAGGTCAGAGAGGCTGGTGATCCAGTAAACATGCCGCGCAGCAGGTCAAACTTTCGTCGAATCTTCTGACTCTACCCTTTGAGCACGAGTTCGTTTTTGGTAGCATGGAGCAGATTTCCCGATCAACCAGCAGTGGCTGCTGAGGCCTATCTGGTGATGGGATGACGGTCAAGCGCGCCTTGTAAATAGACCTCTGCTCAAGACTGCCGACAAACGACGTAGGGTCGAAGACGACCTAACGCGATGTCGAGATCGGGGACTAGGCAGCTTTGGTCGATGTGGCAGAAAGACTTCGCGAGCAATGCTCGCGGGTACAGCTGAGCAGAAATTCGCTCAAATTAACATTGTCGCTATGCAGGTTAATTTCAAAGAAAAACACTTTTGTACAAGCTCGTGCGAAAGCACGGAGTGTATGAGGCAGATCGTCAGACTGATGCGACTAGTTGACCCTCATCATCTGCATGCGTCGCGGGATGCCGGACGTCGGCGATTGCTCAGGCGAACCCAGAGAAGAGGTGGTCCCTCGGCTCCTGGCTAGCATGCGTGGCGGGCTCGAGCTCGGGTCGTCAAAGACTCGAGTAAAAGCAGGGCTAGATTCGATTTGCCGTTCGTGTCGAGGAGTGCAAAGCGGGCTCGAAGTGATCTGGTCTACGCGGCGAATCATGTCGGACAAGACGTCTCTCAAGTCGCCAGCTCTCTTCACCAAAGCCTTGAGGCTGTTCGTGTCAAAGTGCACCTTACCATCGATGGCAGGAGCTCGAGGAACAGGATTAGGCGCGGGCCTCTGCATAGCCTCCATGACTGATCGAACTACCCCGGAAACGTCATTGGATTTAACAGGCCGATTTTCCGGTGTCCGAGGACGGCTAGAGCGTGCGCTGTGCTGAGCACTATCCATCGAAGGCCAGTTACCAAAGACATCGTCCTCAGGAGAGAATACTGATCGTCGACGAGGTGAGAGCCTTTCCCGGATGACCGTGGTCTTGGACATGACAGGCTCACGCCCATCAAAAGCAGCATCGAGAAGATCCATGGAATGCCTATCGAATCCTTCGTCGCCGAAACGCTCGTCAATATCGAACGCATCGAAGTTGATCGACGATGTAGATTTCCCATCGTTCTCTTCATCTTCTCCCGAGTCGTCATCAGGCGAGGCAAGCGCAATGATGCCTTCAGCTTCTCTCCACAGTTCGCTCTGAGCTCCATGAAGCATGTCCATATCTCGCCCATGGCGACACAGTCGCCTCAGATCGTTGACGAGAAGTGAAAATTCTCGAATGTGTCCAGAATGAGCCTTGACGCTGGGTTGAGTGGCCTGGATCGACTCAGGAACCGCGAACGTCTTGCCTTCCTTGACGTCGCTGCCCAAGCTACTACTCCCAAATTCGAAATCGTCATCCCAATCCTCGCTGATGGCTTTGGATGTTATTCCCCAAGTGCCGAACTTGGCGCCATTGGATTTTTGCTCGTCTGGAAAACCATGCACGACAGGAACGCTCTGACTTCGTACATGCATAGGCATGGGTCCTTTGCGTACAACTGTTCGACCACCTCTAGAGTCCAATTCTGACTTCAGGTACGATGTCTTGGGCCGCACGTGACGACCATCTGTATCGTAAGCCGGAGGCTCACTCCAGTCGAACAAGTTGCTCGTCGGTCGGTTACCATAGGCGTCGTTGACATTGTTGTCCTGTGTGCTGTTGCCACTGATGTTCGCGAGAGCGAGTCGCACATTAGGGTTGATTGTCTTCGAGTTTAGAGAATCACCCTTGGAGGGCGGCGAGAGAGCGTTGCACGGAAAGTCGTCATCCTTTGCCCAATCGTCATCAAAATCATCTTCCAGGGACAGTCGGCCAAATTCTCTACTGGATACTGGGAAGGTAGTAGTGCGAGGTGAAGGTTCGAGACTAAAGTGTGAGCCCGTCAAGGCATCGCGATGAAGCAGGCCGTGGTCAGCCCGATGCATTGTGCGAACGGGCGTGCTCGTGTTCTCGTCTTCTTCTATGATTTTATCATCTTCATCCCAAGTCCTACCAAGGATTTCCTGGATGGAGAGACGCTTCGTCCTTCCATTGCCAGCTGTGCTGGGAGGGGATTCATCGTACACAGAGTCCAAGGGCGTCTCGACCGCCTTTGCGCGACTGGATGCAGCTGTCCGTAATGAGTCAAACACGGTATCACTCCTGAAGTCGGTATCGTCATCGTCACCCGACATACAATAGCGAGCGTCACACTCACAACTCTCCATAGTGGAAGTTCTCTCATAATGCGACGTCCTGAGCTGTGACAGTGCGTTGGAGCTAGTAGAGCTTCCAGAAGGCTGGTTAGGTCGAAACTGAAATGAACTAGGCGTGCCGCTAGAATAACCCAACCGCATCGTATCCACATTGAATTCGGAAGAGGAGAGGGTGGGTAGAGACGAGTTTCTTCTTCGCGTCCGTTGTTGGTGGTTCGGCACTGGACCAAGCAATACCGTGTTTTGCATCGAGGGCGAGGCCGAGGATATGCTCGTTCCAATGGACGGGTAGACTTTAGGGGCTTCTTGAGCTTGTGCGCCGGTCAAAGGCTCTGAAGTATGTCGCTTACTCCCGTTTCTTCTAAGCTCTGCAGCGCCTCGTTTGGGGCGACGAAGACTACCTGAAGTCCGCATAACCCAGTTGTTCGGCGATGGAAAGCCCATGGAAAGGGATCGTCGTGGGGGTTGTGTGGAAGTACTCTCAGCAGCGTGTGAAGAAACTTCGCTAGTTTGCACCGGAGGAGAAGGTTCTTCATGGATTTCAGCAGAAGGAAGTAGTGTAACGGGAGAAGAGACATTAGAAACCATACTTGGTTTCACAAGATGCACTTTACTGCAACAGTCACTATCCACACATATACGCTTAGAAAATGCGCGGGGACGCGGGCTCGAGTCTCCAAACCGGCTAGAGCTTGATCGCACTCCAAAACTAGACGTTCTCTTATGAAAGAATGACCTCCATCCACCGCGCGCGGATGCTGTATTACTGGTTTGGAGGGGCGGCAGAGGTGGGAGATCGCAGGGCCGAGGTTGGGAATCCAACGGGAATTGGGGATCGGTGGGTGTCGTCGTAGCAGAGTCGACCTGAAACTGCTGGAGCGTAGCAGACCTCTGGTGACTTGTCGCAGGACGTCGCAGAGCTGGTAGATGTGATTTGGAACGCGGTCGTGTAGGAATGTCCGACTCGACTGTCGAAGTTGACCGCTTGACGAGTTTATTCGGAGATGGTAAAGGTGCTCCAGTACCGGGTAGGATTGGTGCCGCTGAGCCGTGAGAGAAGATGGAGGGAGTGTCGCAATAGAGACTTGAACGCGGGCTGTCGGGGCGAGGTAGCTGGCGAAGTGAGAACCGTCTCATCCACGATCCATTGGTAGAGCTCGAGTCTCTAGGGTCGGGGATGGGAGCTGGAGAGTTGGGTTCTGGGACGAGGGACGAGTTCCTACTTCTCGTCTGCGGAGGAGGAGTCGATGGACGATTTGAATTCGAGCTGGATTTCGAGTTCGGGTGCGCAGGCCTCTGCCAACGTGAGAGAGGAGGTCGTGAGGCCGTCGCGGGCCTTGACGCTGAGCTGTATGGAATACCATCGGGAGCCGTCGTCGGGACGGCTGCACTCGAATAAGGTCGTGATGGCTGGAGGTCTTCAACTCGAGGGTGAAGGGCCGGGCCGCGGTCAGTAGACCAATGTCTCCGATGAGAGGAAGGGCGAATTGTCGAGGGTAAGGGCAAGTCTGGCTCAGGCGGTTGGCCAAACACCAAACCAGCGGCCGCTGCAGCAATGGCAGTGCCCGTTCCAATAAGCTATTTCAATAGCAATCGAGGTCAGCGATCCAAGTCTAGAATAGGCAAGGACAGCGAAAGAAGGTGCGATGAGAGGTGGAAAGGGTGGGAAGGGAGAAAGCTTAATGCTTCCGGCTGACAGAGGGTGGCGGACGTTTCGAGGTTAAATCGAGGGATTGTGGCGGATCATGAAGGGCGCAAGGGAGGGTCGGTTAGAACTTACGCTTGGAACGGTCTGCATCTTTGCGAGGGTCTCAACTCAGACGAGGGAAATCACAGCGACTCGCATTCTAAAGAAGAGAAACGACGGAGGAAGTGAGCAAGTATGAGAGAGACGGTGTTGCGCATCGTCAAGCCATGTGTATGGGAGTTGTCCACGTTGTTGACAGTTGACGAAGAAGTTGCGAGAGGAGATGCGCAACATGTAATGCAGCCACACCAGTCGCCAGAGCAAATAAATTGTTTTGCGCGTAAGTCGTCGAATGCGCGAGAAGGGGGGAAATAAAATAAAAAAAGATAAAGAACTAAGAGACGCAGAAACGCGAGGCGACGACGAAACGCCAGGACCCGACTGACGTCTTTGCTCTTGTTTCCTCGAGCTTGCGGCGCCGTGGTGGGGAGAGTGAGAATGGGAGAGTGAGAGAGCTACTGTAGAGTGGGATGGAGAAGTCCAAGGACGCGCCGGGGGGTCGGAAAAGGTGAAGCAACCGCCGCCTGGCGGAGCTGGGGCAGGTACCTGGAGACGGCACAGAGTACTCGGAGGGGGTGCCAACTTGGGCGCAGGTACCTGGAGCTAGAACTGGAGCTGCGAAACCTTGGAAGGCTGAAGCTGGCGCCACGGAAACCGCAGATGGGCGAAGATCGATCGGAGAGCGTGTGAGTGTGGGAATGGCTGACCGACGGGGGAATAACAAAGAGACAGACCAGGCAACTCAAGCCAGATCCAACTTTTATCCTCCCCGGCTCTTTAACCGTCTCTCTCTCTCTCTCTCTCTCTCTCTCTCTCTCTCTCTCTCTCTCGCCCGTGTGCCCTGGACGCCCTAAATTTCAGGTACGAGACACGACGCAAGGGAAGAGAAGAACAGGAGCAGTAGGGGCGGATGATGAGACGGGAACCTCTCTGAAATTACCGGTATCAGTGGCCTGTAGCAGCAAGCGGTAGCGACACCCAGCAGAAGAAGGAGGAGAGGGAAAGGAGCCGGCCAGAGAGGGCGAAAGCACGAGAGAGGCATCGACAAGGTCAACAACACGCGAGGCCCAGGAACGAACGCCCACCAATCCACTAATCGCAGCATCGAAAGCCCTCCGCAGCGGCCTGGAAGGAGCCTGGGCAAGGCCTGCGGCTGGAGATTGCAGGTGGAATTTGGACCACGGCGGGATCGTCTCTGCAGGGATGCACATCAAGCCGATGGGCGAGACCAGGGCCCTGGCCAAGCTTACCTCTATCTGGCCCTGTTAGCAGGCGGAGTCGCTGGGCTTCTAGCGCCACGGCGGGCCTTCGGCAGGGCAGCCAGGCCTGTCAAAACACGGCCTCCAAGGCGAGGGCCAACCCACAACCAACCCATGATGCTGCTGTGGGGTGATGGCATGGCCCGTGAGGTTATCGAGCCCTGTACGCGCATTGCAGGGCACTGCATGGCATTGACTCCATCGACCGCACTTACGCTGTGCAAGTTGCACGAGGGGATTGGATTATGCGCAACATACCTACCTACCTACCTACCTACCTACCTACCTACCTACAGTACCTGCTCAGAACGAAGCCTATGTCGTCCGTCCACGATGTACATGACAGCATACTACGTTTCCTTGCTTCAGAATCAAGATGGATTAATCTCGGAAATAGATACCAGCCTAGTCCAGAACGATGATGATAGAGCAGCTTCAACGGTCAGACTAGATAGATGGTTGCCTTGGTTAGCATCATCCATAGCTTCGCCCTAACAGGCTTATTCACTTTGCTCCGAGCGACCGGACCAAAGACGTTGAGGAGCGCGAAGCCGTCAGTTTGCATGCCTCGGTTCGAGATTGCCCGTCTCTGCTGTTTGCCTACTACATACGTAGAGCAGTACTAAGTTAGAGTGCTGTAGGTAGCCTATTACTACAGTACGCTAAGTTACTGTAGTTACTTCTTCAACACCCACACGCTACGCTACCTCGCGCTACCGAAATGTCTACGGTAGCTAGACGCATTTTCGCTTGCTTGCATGCATCCAATATTGAACTTGGGATCTACGAATAACTAGTCCAACCCAATGTCTGCTTTATCTAGTCGAGCTGCTCATGGACAATCTCGCTAGCCTTGACTTGATAATGTCTACCCCCTTGGACAAGCGAGTCTCCGGCCAGACGTCTCTCGCTCACTTCGAGCCGGGGGATTTCCCTGGCCGTCCGGGGGGTCCCCCGTCGCTAACGCTCTCGTACATACGGAGAGTGCGGTAGTGATATGCTGTGCTCTTGAGGTACGAGGCCCCCGTCTCCGACCCGTCGTGGTACTGCACCATGAAGCCTGGTGGCCGGCAGGTGGCCGTTGGGAGATCGGCCTGGCGAACAGCGCATCAGCGCCACACCCATCACGGAAAAGGGGGACTTTGGTATATCGCGACGCCTCATCAGCGAGCAGCTTGGTGGCTTCCAGCATCGATTGGGTTTCTTCGAAAGGGCTACTAGCAAGGCATCGCAGTAGGAGCTTATCGCATCGGAACGATCAAACAGGTGATAGTACCTGCAGGCTGTAGAACCAGCATGGCTGCGATGGGTAATGATGAGGTACCCTTGTCTTGTCTTGTGCGTGTAAGTCGCTGAAACCTGTTCGGCTCGGATTCTTACTGCACACGCGATGCAGGACTCCTGTTTACAACGTACGGGCAGCCCGAGAGTTGCCAAGTTCTTACTGCTCGATGTACTGTACCTCACCTCCCTGGGCCGCTCCACCTCGCGGTCGCTGGACGACCGTCTCATGCATCGTAGTGGATTGTGACATCCCGTCCAGGCCGCTGTGGAGGCGGCCAACAACATCCGACGTCAACACGACAACGACGACGACGACAACAACAACAACTTCTCTTCCTTATTCTCTTCCTTCTCCTTTTTGACTTCGGACGCGGAATAGATGCAGAATCGCGACGGGCAGCGAGAGGGCTACGTACATTGTCGCACGTCATTACAGATCTGAGAAGCAAACATTCTGTACCAACCTTCATGCAGCCGCGCCTCGTAATCCCATCTGAGACCCTACCACCAGTGCGTCGCGACAATCTCAATTGTGGCGCTGATGAAAGGGCGGCGCCGTCGTCGAGCTGTTGCAGCTTTCCATCTGCACAAGTTCCAAGGATGAGTCAAGGGTTGAGCGAGGAGACCGCGTGGTGTTTCGAAGCACACCCTCCGACCCCCGGCGTTATATCACGACTATCAAGCCTACATCTGCAAGTATAAGTACGCTCGGAGAGTTAGACACCATTTCGAATCCGACAGCTCGTTCCTACCACTAACGGCTACCGCATTCCTGTTGACAAATTCGCGCCATGATGTAGGCTGGAACTAGTCTAACGCGCGAATGAAACTATCCATAGCATCCGTAATTCAGCTCACAAAGGGACCTCCTCCATTCCGTTCGACCCTCTCTCCAAACTTGAACTACGTGGTATGAATCCCGTGATATGTTCGTGTCGGGCTTTCGAAAATCTCTCCGTTCTGTGATTGATATTGACCTTGGGGTCCTCCTTCGATCCAGACAGTGATCGACCTCGTTCTTCGACATACCAGGACTTTAGATGAACAAGCAGCCCCGATCAAGATTTATGCGGCGCTTGCGCATCTCTGTGGGTCCGGAGGCCCATTGATGTGACGGGCGCGATACTCTCGTCGATGTATCTTCCCAATCTTCCTAGTCTTCAAAGGCGGGCACCATTCAGATGTGCCAGATGCAGATTTACAACATCGGCGTGGCACTCTAGTGAGAGAGCGATCTCGTTTCGGAGAGATTTCCCACCCACACTTGCAAGGATACGTGCCGTCGTTGGGAGGCGCAACCCTCCTCATCCTCACCACGGGAGCCCGGACGACCTAACAGCTGTACTCTACTCTCTTGCTTACGGCCACCTTCGCGTCTTTACAAGGTCTCGTCGTTGGTTCACCTTCATACCTGAAACATGGCAACCTGGCCAAGGGAAAGGCGGAGGTGAAGCACCCCTCTTCTAAACCTCGCCTGTGGCTCGACAAGGTGCTGCTCTCCTTCACAGCATCGCTGTGGCGGCGCCCATGCAGAGTCGCCAGATAGAGGAAGGGTTCTTACATGAAGAGGGGAGGCGGAGAAGACGACAACATCAGCCGCATGGGTTCTGCATGCAAACCATTCGTTTTGGCAAATCAGTTCGAGTGGTTTTCGATGGCCAGCGTGGGAGATGCTCTTTCCAAGCCTCGACGCAAGATCTCGCATCTCTCCCAAGCAAGGAACCGTAGCTGAACTTGACTAGCATTGCCCTGAGTACGGGACGGTGACGATTGTCGTCAAGCTGGCCGCGAACGGCACAAGCTCCGGGACATCTTGGAGCTGAACTTCTGGCCTGTCTTGCTGCACTTGACCGACCGGTGGCCTCGATTCTCAATCGCAAACAAGGGATGCTTGCGCAAGTTGTCAGGGATAGCGAAGCAGCCACGGAGATATCATCGCTAATACCAGTGAGGGTTTGCCGAGGCGGAGTCGCTTTGCGGAGTCGGTAGCTCATCTGCGGTGCTTTTTCTCTTTCTTTTTTTACCCCCGCAATGGCGACTGACGATTCGCCGGTATCGTGAAGCAGGGGCAGCGGGTTCTGGATGGGTCTCAGCTGGACTTCCTTTTGTCCTTCTTTGAACTTTCTTTTGGTCTGTGCCGTAGCAGACTATTGGCGAATTTGGGAATAAGCACCGTTGCGACGAGGCCTGAACCCTGAGTGTGGTGGAATCTCCAAGCACACCCACACCGTTTTTTCCGAGACCAACTTTCTGATCTGGAGCCATCTGATCTGCCGGTACGATCATCTCTCTGCAGCCGAGAGTTTGAGAAGGTAATCATGTTTCTTTTGAGACTTGTAACTACGTAGTTAGCTTCCGAGCTCAGCTGCACGGCCCCCGAGTAACCCCCTGCTGTAACATCGTCGAACTACCAAGCTAAGGGATTTGTTCTTTGCTCGGCCAAAACACCAAGTGGGGACGTCGTGGCAGTCCCGAGCCCATTACCATAGTATGACGTGGGAAAGGTCAAGCTCAAGGTCCCAGGGCGGTCGGTCTCGGCGATCGACAGTCTGCTGCTTCTAACGAGTGCTTTCTTTGTGGGAAATGGTAGTTTGAGACACGGGCAGTTGGGGCCGTTGTTGTCTTGTCTTGTCAGACTCCCTGACGCAAGGGACAGTACGGTACGTAGTTTGAAGATGAACTTGAACTTTGGAGTTCTGATGCAAACAAGAGAATCGTTTCTAGACCTGAACGTCTTCGGTGACCACGGCATGCGGTCCGCCCAGCAAGATCAGGTTGTGATTTGTGCGTGGCGGTCGCGGAATCTTGATATCGATAGCTTAAGATGCAATTGGCTACTGGATAAGTTACTCCGCGAGCCCTAGTTACCAATTGCACCAGATGATGACCATGTATGAAGGGCCTCTGCAAGTCTCATGATAGACGTTGCGTGATCAAGGTAAGCGAGGTGGCTTGCATTGATAAACTGGTTACGAGAACCGCACAAACGCCACAACCAAGCTACAGGTGAGCTTCAAGGCGCAGTCACCATAGAAGGGGTTTTAGTTAACATCCTATTCCCCCCCCCCTCCCTCAACTAACGCGACGACTTCTGATAACGTGATAGTGACAAGTTGATAACTTGAATCTATAAATAAGTCCATTCCAACTCTCAATGAACATCAGAAGGATCGGAGGGAAGCTACGTGATGGATGCATGCCCGGTGTTTTACACATGGAATAGGGTGTCCGTGGAAACTCGGCGAGAAATTGCAATTGCATCTCCCTGGAAACGGCTGAGTTACAAGAACACACCGCAAGTTGATGACATGTTCGGGGTCCCATGCGGTTGGTTCTCCTATAGTTTACCGCCTACCATAATCGTATCAAACAGCTCACGAGCTTAACATGTTGTTATTGTTGTTGTTGTTGTTGTTGTTGTTGCTGCTGCTGCTGCTGCTGCTGCTGCTGCACGACTACTGCAGGAGGAAATTGAAAGCCAGCAGCAATCGGATGCTCATTGGAGATAGGGTACACCCTCATCGTCAACTTGCCGGACCCGGCTGCACCCAACAGTTGCTCGACAACCGTTCATGGTCAAGTATCGTGTACCTTGGCTAGATATCCAAGGTATTTGTGAAATGTGAAACAACATGCTCGGATCACAAAGCGAGCTTGCGGTTCTTGATAGGGGTGCGTTCCGGTGCTCATGTTAGCTTCGGAGTCGGTCTTCGGTGCCTGAGACCGCCGATCAGACCGAAGCAGTTGCGGGCCGCCAACCCACAAAAATTCAACGACGTTTCGCAGCGGGGCACCTTCGCCTGTGAGGAAAACCACCAAGCCGGCGTTGCGACGATCCAAACTACCCGCCGGAATTATCTGCATAACTTCGAGAGTCATCTGACGCAGTCCGGTTGTTCAGATAAGCGTCTGCTCTCCTGCCCGGGCAACAAGACTCGTGCCAAAGCTTCCTCAACCCGACTTCGAACAAGCGCCAGCGCCACCGTCAAGATGGAGGCCGACATCAGAGCAGTCCTTCCCAACATCGACCCTGTCGTCTCGGAGTACTCCGCCGGCTACCTCACGCATGCCTCGACCGCTTGGTCCGATGAGGAAGATCCCTCAGGCCAGTCGCCGCTCAACGAGGCCGCCAACGCCGTCACCGAACTTCTTCTCTCCGCCTCGGGCGGCGTCGACCCCAAGCTCGAAGAAAAGATCAAGCAGCTCGTGGAGAAATGGGTGGACAAGTATACCGAGGCCAACAGCGGCGAGCGCACAGGTCCTTCGGCGGTGAAGCGTCTCGACCAGACCTTCCAAGTCAGCTCGCAGCGCAACATGTCCTCGACCCTTGCCGTTGCTACCGGTGGTGTCGATCTCGAGCAGGCCAACGCGCGAAAGGTCGAGTCCAAGGTCGATCGCAAGAAGCTGGAGAAGGCCGAGCGCAAGATTGCTGCTAAGCAGCAGAAGAAGACGTTCAAGACGGTGGAGTACGAGGCGTCGAGGCTGCTCGAGCAGCCGGAGAGCACGCAATCGTACGAGGAGTTTTACATGGCCGTCAACCCGCTGCAGCTGGGTTCTTCTGGCGGCAACAAGACAAAGGATATCAAGTTGGACAACATCGATGTCTCAATTGGTGGACTGCGCATTCTCACGGATACCGGCCTCACGCTGGCGTACGGTCACCGGTATGGCTTGGTTGGTAACAACGGTATTGGTAAATCTACGCTTCTTCGAGCGTTGGCCAAGCGAGAGGTCGCCATTCCGACGCATATTTCCATTCTTCACGTCGAACAGGAGGTAAGCCCATCCAACCTTGCTGTGGAGGTGGCCGATGCTAACTCTGGCAGATTGTTGGTGATGACACGCCTGCCATCCAGGCTGTGCTTGACGCCGATGTTTGGCGCAAGGTGCTACTGAAGGAGCAAGATGTAAGTACAAAGCTAGCCTATCTCAACGTCGCCTCGGCTAACAAGAGTAGCAAATCACTGCTCGCCTGGCCGAGCTGGAGTCGCAGCGAGCTTCGCTTGCTGACACATCAGCGGACGCGGCTCGGATTGATCGCGACAGGGAGACTCAAGATACCAAGCTCGGCGACATCCAGTCTAAGCTGGCAGAGATGGAGTCCGACAAGGCCGAGTCCAGAGCGGCTAGCATTCTGGCTGGTCTCGGTTTCTCTGCCGAGCGACAGCAATTTGCCACCAAGACGTTCTCTGGTGGTTGGCGAATGCGTCTCGCCCTTGCGCGAGCGCTGTTCTGTGAGCCCGATCTGCTGCTTCTGGACGAACCGTCCAACATGTTGGACGTCCCATCGATCGCTTTCCTTTCCAACTATCTGCAAGGCTACCCCAGCACCGTCCTGGTCGTTTCTCACGACAGAGCGTTCCTCAACGAGGTCGCTACCGATATCATTCACCAGCACTCCGAGCGTCTCGATTACTACCGCAGCTCCAATTTCGACTCCTTCTACGCGACTCGTGAGGAGCGCAAGAAGGTGGCTAAGAAGGAGTACGAGAACCAGATGGCCGTGCGCGCCCATCTGCAAGCTTTCATCGACAAGTTCCGTTACAACGCAGCCAAGTCGTCAGAAGCGCAGTCGCGTATCAAGAAGTTGGAGAAGTTGCCTGTCCTGGAGGCCCCCGAGGCCGAGTATAGTGTCAAGTTCGCATTCCCCGAAGTCGAGAAGTTGTCGCCCCCGATTGTGCAAATGTCTGGAGTCACCTTTGGCTACACCAAGGACAACATCCTCCTGCGCAACGTCGATTTGGACGTCCAGCTCGACTCGCGTATTGGTATCGTTGGTCCAAACGGTGCTGGTAAGACGACCATTCTTAAGCTACTCATCGGAAAGCTTCAGGCCACTTCTGGTCTGATTTCGCAGAACGCTCGTCTTCGCATCGGTTTCTTTGCACAGCACCACGTTGACGCCCTCGACCTCAACGACAGCGCTGTAGGCTTCATGGCAAAGAACTACCCCGGCCGTACCGACGAAGAGTACCGACGAAAGCTAGGTGCGTTCGGTATCACGGGTACCACGGGTCTGCAGAAGATGGCACTTCTCTCCGGTGGTCAGAAGTCGCGTGTGGCATTTGCGTGCCTGGCACTCACGAACCCTCACATTCTGGTGCTGGACGAACCTTCTAACCATTTGGATATCGAGGCTATGGACGCTCTGTCGGAGGCACTTCGAGAGTTCCAGGGAGGTGTGCTGATGGTTTCTCACGATGTCACGATGCTGCAGACCGTATGCACGTCGTTGTGGGTGTGCGACCAGGGCACCGTGGAGAAGTTCCCCGGTGACGTGCAGCAGTACAAGAAGAGGATTGCTGCTCAGGCAGATGCAGCGGGTGTCGTCAAGGCTCACTAAAGTGGAAATGAAGTAGCTTGACCTATGCGAGTGGGCACAGCGATACAAATGAATGAACGATGGGTTTTGGTTATGCATATGCTTCGATGATTGGACCTTGACTACGTATTCGTAACGTGCGTGAAGTGAACTGCAATCCGTGCGCGCCAGAGACTTCTGAGTAAATAGTCTTCTTGGCTTCGAATTCAGCCGTATAATACATTACAACTCGATAACCACGTATCATTAAGCTTCTCGTGGGTGGTTTTGCATCCGATTTGGTAGCCTTCCTTCGCTGGTTCATCTTGGGCTGGCATCCTGTACGCATCAGAAATCGAAGGCATCTCTGTCACATCCCTTGGTAGTAATCCCAACAACGATCTAGGATATTAAAGTCTCGAGGCATTAACTTTAATGATCGGAGGTGCAGTTGTGGTCCAACTCGACAAGTGCCCCAGTCTCTCAGCAGATAACGTGGCTATCCCAATCGCGCTTTCCCCCTTTAGGCAGCGCACAGTCTGGGATGTAAACAAGCGAAAGTGGTCGTGAGTGGCCAGATGAGTTAGTGCCCCTGGCCCCTTCCTGAGCTGGCGCTGTGTTGCCCCAATGGCAGCAGCTGGACACAGCTGGCAGCGGGGTCCATCCCCCAAACTGGGGTGCCTTCCTGGCGGTGAACAATTTCCCCTTCCACCTCCCGGCTCATCTCCAACAAAAATCAACATCCCCTTTGAACCGTGTCCTACGCTCTTCAACCCACTCCCTCCCCGTCTCGACAGCTAGCCCAGCTTCGAACGTCTCCGGTCTCCATCCTCGCCGTCTATCTTCATTCTTCACATCTTTCAAAACCGTCATCATGCGTGAGATTGTAAGTTAAAAGACAAGCTTGCTCCAGACGCGTCTTGTACCAGCTTGGGGGAGGAGCCCCTGATCCTACCCCGCCGAAACAAATCCACCACCCGATGCACGACTTGACGCGATTCCGGGTACAGACTGGATATTTTGATGGAACGAGTTGGCTAACGATTTCTTCCTTTTTGCTATTATAGGTTCACCTCCAGACCGGTCAGTGCGTAAGTGCTATCCTCTCCGATGTTGGCTTCACTATGCGGGGGATTTGCTAACATCGTCCGACAGGGTAACCAAATCGGTGCTGCTTTCTGGCAGACCATCTCTGGCGAGCACGGCCTCGACAGCAACGGTGTCTACAATGGCACCTCTGAGCTCCAGCTCGAGCGCATGAGCGTCTACTTCAACGAGGTACGTAGAACGCTACAGCCGAGTTCGCAAGCACCAAAAGACGTGAAGCTGACAGGCTACAACATAGGCCTCCGGCAACAAGTATGTTCCTCGCGCTGTCCTCGTCGATCTCGAGCCCGGTACCATGGACGCCGTCCGTGCCGGTCCCTTCGGCCAGCTTTTCCGCCCCGACAACTTCGTCTTCGGTCAGTCCGGTGCTGGCAACAACTGGGCCAAGGGTCACTACACCGAAGGTGCTGAGCTCGTTGACCAGGTCCTCGACGTCGTCCGTCGTGAGGCTGAGGGTTGCGACTGCCTCCAGGGTTTCCAGATCACCCACTCTCTCGGTGGTGGTACTGGTGCCGGTATGGGTACATTGCTCATCTCCAAGATCCGAGAGGAGTTCCCCGACCGAATGATGGCCACCTTCTCCGTCGTTCCCTCTCCCAAGGTCTCCGATACCGTTGTCGAGCCCTACAACGCCACCCTCTCCGTCCACCAGCTGGTCGAGAACTCCGACGAGACCTTCTGTATCGATAACGAGGCTCTCTACGACATCTGCATGCGCACCCTTAAGCTGTCCAACCCCTCGTACGGTGACCTGAACTACCTCGTCTCCGCTGTCATGTCCGGTGTTACCACCTGTCTGCGTTTCCCTGGTCAGCTGAACTCTGACCTCCGAAAGCTGGCCGTCAACATGGTTCCTTTCCCCCGTCTGCACTTCTTCATGGTCGGCTTCGCTCCCCTGACTAGCCGCGGTGCCTACTCTTTCCGCGCTGTCAGCGTTCCCGAGCTGACCCAGCAGATGTTCGACCCCAAGAACATGATGGCTGCCTCTGACTTCCGCAACGGTCGCTACCTGACCTGCTCTGCTATCTTCCGTGGCCGCGTCGCCATGAAGGAGGTTGAGGACCAGATGCGCAACGTCCAGGCCAAGAACTCTTCTTACTTCGTTGAGTGGATCCCCAACAACATCCAGACCGCTCTCTGCGCCATTCCTCCTCGTGGTCTTTCCATGTCCTCTACCTTCATCGGCAACTCTACCTCGATCCAGGAGCTCTTCAAGCGTGTTGGCGAGCAATTCACTGCCATGTTCCGACGCAAGGCTTTCTTGCATTGGTACACTGGTGAGGGTATGGACGAGATGGAGTTCACTGAGGCTGAGTCTAACATGAACGATCTTGTCTCCGAATACCAGCAGTACCAGGATGCTGGTATTGATGAGGAAGAGGAGGAGTACGAGGAGGAGGCTCCTCTTGAGGCTGACGAGTAAAAAGTGCCCTAAGCACTATACATGAATCGGCTGCTCCTGTGTCATAACACATTTCGTTTGCAAAGCAGGCATGACCAATTTCTACTTAGGGGTTGTTGTAATTCAAGTAAGGGGTTTCTAGATATCCTCGAAAAGTGATAATAAACTTCACATGGCTATTGTGCACCTTTAAGCCAATTGTCAAAATACATTATATCAGTTCAAGTTGATGCTTCCTTAACAAGAGTGACCGATGCTAACCTAACTAGTACATATTGTTGATGACCTTGCATTATTTACTCGCTTAATGCACAATGAACGGACGGTCGTCGAGGACCTATTCCAAGATAGCCTATTGACGGCAGCTCGATTGAGCCTGCACGTGATGTGATGACTAAGTATCGAAAAGTTGAGAGCTACGGAGTTGTTGTCGATGGAGTCTATTGACGACACATCCCTACCGCGCGGCAACACGTAGGGTCAATTATTCTGCTCCAATGGCTGCCATGTTCACTCCCAGCCGGGGGAATGCACTTGGCCGAGCCATTGCATCATGTTCAGGGCGACCTGTGTCGATGACGCTGCCCGGATTCCTCGTGCCGGCATGGCAGACGACAACCCCGACGACGAATACGGCACGATCGTTTTCCACTACCATGAAGAGAGCCTCGAAGCTTGGACGTACGCCGCTCTCGATACCGCCTGGCGTGGAAGTACTTGTGGGAGACATCCAGGCGAAGAAGGATATGACTTCATACAAGAAGGTGTACCATAAGAAGGTTACGGTTAAAGGACCTCTAGGTGCGTTCTGGTCTGGTCGTGGGTGCGAAGAGTGGTGAGAAGAGAAAGGGAGGAAGCGAGTAGAAGTTGTCGAGAAGAGGAGGGAATTGTGGGAGAGGAAGCGACTTTTGAGCATGGTGTGATTTGGAATTGAGTTGCTGACTTGCGAGTTGTAGGCTCGCTGGACCTCGAAGTTCCCGACTTTGTGAATATCAAGACAGACGAGGAGACTGGCCAGGCGATGCTCAGCGTTGTCGACGCGGATGAGAAGAAACAGGCTGAGATGTGGGGTGAGTTTACCCCTTCCCCTTCCCACGATGCTCCATCCTCCTCCAACGACCATCAAAATCAACAACACCGTGCTCACGACTAACCATTTTCTTCTTCTTCCTCTCTCACAGGCACATCATGGGCTTACCTGAAGAACTACATCATGGGCGTCTCCGAAGGCCACACCGCCATCCTGCGCCTTGTAGGTGTCGGCTACCGAGCCTCCGTCGAAGAGCGCGGCGGTAAGGAGGAGTACCCGGGCCAGCGGTTCCTGTGCCTCAAGCTCGGCTTCACGCACCCCGTCGAAGAGGGCATCCCGCGCGGCGTGACCGTCACGACGCCCTCGCCTACGCGCATCCTGGTCGAGGGCATCGACCGCGAGGTCATCATGTCGTTTGCCGGTCGCGTGCGTATGCGGCGTCCGCCAGAGCCGTACAAGGGCAAGGGCGTGTTTATCAACGATCAGACGATCAAGTTGAAGCAGAAGAAGATCAAATAGATGCTTCGCAGCGGTGTTGGGGTCTGGGAAGTCGGTTTGGGGGTGTACTGGGGAGTCTTCTGTATGCATATTGGGCGGGCGGACGAAGATGGGGCCGCTTGCGCGAGTTGGTTCGACCGTAGCTTCTAAGGTAGCAGGACGCACAGCTCGCGCGTGTATTCTAGTCTCGCATACAGACTTGTACCATCTGTCATGGCATATACAAAATAATGAGGTTTCTGCGTATCAAATTCGTAACTCCATTTATGCTCGATTCAGTCGTTATATTATACCTTTTTTTTTCGCTACCGCTTGTCGAAACCCCTTTTTTTATCTAGTAAGACGAAGCTTCTCTCACGTACATTTAACCCTTAATCGACTATGACTGCTTAGTGTTGAGAACCTCCTGGACCGCGGCTAAGACCTTGCTGTGCACAGCAGCCGGTGCCGCAATGACGCCCTTGTTGTTGGCGAGCGTGCGACCAAGACCGAAGTCGAGGCGCTTGCCGTGAATATCCGTAACCTCACCACCGGCCTCGCGAACGATGAGGTCACCAGCGGCGTGATCCCAGATCTTCTCCTGGTAGCTAGCGCTGACGGGTAGGCGCAGGTAAATGTCGCCGGCGCCACGGGCAATGGAGCCGTACTTGGCCTGGCTGTCCATGCGGACGCTGGGCTCTGTGATGCCAAGCTTTCGCGAGATGAGAGCTTGGTCGCCGTGCGCCGAGTGACCGGCCTCGACGCTCTCGCAGAAGGTAGCCTTGGAGAGGTCGCCCTCGCTGAGCTTTCGCATGGAAATGGTCTTTACGGGCTCGCCGAGAAGGCCGGTCTGGAGAGCTCGGCTGATGGCGCCATGGCCCTTTACGGCGGCGAAGAGGACGCCGCGACCCTCGTCGGTAGCGTTCTCGCCAATATCGGCCGTCAAACGCGCGCCGTCGTCGATGGGGAGGTTGGGGCATCCGAGAACACCGACCTTGACGTCTCCGTCGACTAGCAGACCAAGGCAGACGGCATATTGGCCGCCACGCAGGAAGCCCTTTGTACCGTCAATGGGGTCAATGGCCCAGATGCGGCCCTTGTTACCACCCTTGCTGTTTCCGCGGTCGATGAGGCCGAGCATGGCAGCCTTGTCGCGGATCGCACCACCGAGGATTGCCTCGGTCTCTTCGTTGTCGAGACGGGTAGACTGGACAAGCTTCCAGATAGTCTCGGCGAGGTTGTCGTTATGACGAAGCTGCTCGGCCTCCTCCTCGGCGACAATCTCGTCGTCGGGGAAGTGTCTGCGAAGGGCGGCGATGATGAGGGCTTGGGCGCCAAAGTCGCCGATGGTGACGGGGCTCTTGTCATTCTTGTCGACGGTGCCCTTGGCCTTCTCGTTGAAGACGCGCTTGGTCAGGATAGTGGCGCGCTGAACGGCCAGCTGGGCGATTTGCAGCTCGGCGGCGTATTCGGAATCAGCCATCGTGACGGTAGAGAGAGGATGCAAGGTAGAGGAGAAGTAGGCAAATGGTTGACGTAGGTGAGAGGAGATTTGACGAAGGCGGAGGGTGGTTAATGGAGAGAAGAGAATAGCTAGGATGACGAAGAGAAGTGAGAAGATGAAGAGTTTAAGAGAAAAGAAGGGAGCGGTACTGGCACTGCGCATCGAGGTACCGTATCCTCAAAGGCGGGGAGTAATCTACTTTAGTCTAACGTTAGTCGTCAATGGTCGATGATCCTCGCAATGGAGAAGCAAGAAACGCTGTAGCGGGTCGTCGGCGGGTCGTCGGCCTTACGTATCTGTACGTACTGTACTGTAGAGGTTTCTAGAGCATGCTCTGCTGGGCTGCCTTGGTGTGCTTGTCAAGCTGGTTTTGTGGGCGAGTTTAAGACGTAATGAAAGATGGACTCTGGAGGAGCAAGGGAGGCGCGGGATGTTGTTGTAGCCCAGTTGCCTCAGGATGATGTAATTCCGGTGCTCTCGAGGAGAAGCAAATGGCAGTCTATTCTCTCGGTATATTATCTTGATAGGAGCATATCATGAAATTCAATCGCTTGGTTCTCGGAGCACAGTACGCGGTTCAATGTCGAAATCGCTAGCGTCAATGATGTTGTTTGTGTAGCTCTGAAATGCCCCTCCACCGTGATGTCGCCATGAGGGGCAGGCAGAGCCAACTAACGGTAGCGACTTCCTCCCGCAGGGACCCCACTTCCCTCTACTGTATTCACCTCTCGCTGCGGTACGTACCGACCCGTGCTGGAGGACAGCGTTCTACTGGCGTCCAATTGGTTGACTTTTTCGCAAATCGTCAATAAACCATCAACCTTCAACTTTTGACCCCATCCCCAGCGGTATCAACCCCTTCCTCACGATCCCTATCGTAGGCTCCTTCTCGCTCGGCTCTCGCTCCATCGGCGCTTCGAGATGGCTTCCACACCCGCCACCCTCCGCTCCATCTACCGCTCCCTCCTCCGAGAGCTTCCTCCCCGACCGATCCTCGCTACGCCACGCACCGCGCTGCACACCCGCATCCGCGACTCATTCGCCAACCCATCCTCCGCCGCCGCCGCCGCCACCTCATCCGACGAAGCCCGCGCTCACGCTGCCGCTCAGGCCATCGCATACCTCAAGTCTCAGCGCATGTACGCCACGCTACTAGAGCGGTACAACCCAGGCATGGGCATGGACGAGGAGGAGCGCGTGCGGTTGACGGCAAGAAGGGTGGGTATGGACCTGCCGGAGGAGTTTGTGAATCCGAAGTAAGGGTTCTGAGTGCGTCTAGGGAATTGGCCCGTCACGGAGGATGAAAGTGAGGGGGGGGAGCAGCCGTGGCGAAGGCTTGCTATATAAGTCAGCTTCCTACGAGAACAGGGCATGGGGCGCGAATGCCTGGCTCCGTTTGACTCAAACAACATCCGACATTTCCATTATATCATCAGGGAGACAACATGTCTGCAATCATGCAATCACAGGACATCAAGCTACATACACGCCAGAATCGTCGAGGTCTGGGGTCAAGACTTTGTACCACCATAGGGCTAGCCGCCTGAAATGCAGGCAAAGGGCCACCCATTCGGAATGTACGAGTAGTGTGGAAGAATCCAGAAACGAGGAATTTATTATACAAATGCATTAATCGCTTAGAGAGGTGTGTTGGAGCATCATCTTCACGTCTCGCTCATATATATCAAGAGCGTTGTTTTTGGTCAGTTCGACCAGAGCTATATACAAGAAATATCTGGAAAGATTTCAGTCTGAACATAAGTCAATCCTGTTTGGGTATCAATGTCTTTCTTTCTTTCTTTCCTCCCTCCTCTTTGCACCCCTGCTTCTGCCTCTGAGCCTGCCTGCTTGCGCTTCAGAACATCGGCTCCAGTCATCAACAGCCTAGACGCTTCCAACACCACCATCTTCGAGCGCCTCATCCCACCCCCCACTCTCCAACAACCACTGCCCCAGCCTCTCCTTGACATTCGTGATCCCCTCTCCAAGCGCACTGTTCCACTGCTCCCGAACGACGCGCACCTTCTCCTTCAGGTCTTCCGTCAGCCGCCTCTCCTCTGCCATCTTCATCCTCTGCGCTCTTGCGCCACGCTCATCTACCGGAATAGGGGTTCCGTTCGCATCTTCCGTCTGTGCCTCGAGCACCTTGCCCTTGGCGTGGACGACAGCCTCCTTCACCTCATGCAGCAGGCATAGTAGATTTGTGTGCGACTCGATGAACTGGTGCGTACTCTTCTCTGCGTGTAGGAGCAAGCTGAAGAGGTACTGTAGAGGGTGCTGGTGGTACGACGGATTCTCGTCAAATTCAGTCGGTGGGATTTGAATGTGGAAACCTTCAAGGTTTGTCGGGATAGCGTCCAACAAGCCGCGTAAAGGTGGTGCAATATCCCAGAAGGCGGAGAGTTGAAGTGCAACGCCATGCTCGACTGCCTTTTCAACCACTGTGCGGAAGTCACGTACTCGGTCCAGCACCTCGTTAGCGAATGCGTATTCGCGCCTTGCTGAATCTTCAGCAAAGAATACTTCCGCGGATTTCAGCTTCTCCGCATTGCCGGAGAGTCGATACGGAGTGAGTACGACTTCGCAATAGCGGCCGTTGCGGTCTGAGAGTAGGTCGTAAATGGCCCGATGCAGAGACTCGCGAGCTTCAAATATCCATTTGAGCAGTGTTAGCTTCTCCAGAAGCTCCGGTCGGTCATCGCCCTCTTCTTGCGGCATGTCTGCATCATTTTGCCCATTGTCGAACAAGCGGCGAGCCAGCTCATCAAATAGCTCTGTGGCCCGAGAGATGCGGCCCGTCAGTAGTTCATTCAGAGGCAGTACCACTTGGTTCTGGAACTTTTCATACTCAGTCTTCTCCAGCTCCTTCTTCTGATCCATCTCGGCCTTTTTCGAATCCGATTCGATGGCTGCCGCGTCTGCATAGCTAATGTTCCCAGTGTTGATTTCCTGCTGCAGGTTTGCCCTGAGGCCCTGCCGACGCTCAGCAGCTGCCTTTGAAAACTGTTCGCGACGTTTAGAACTCTCAACCGTAAAACTCTCTCTCGTGGTGCCAATTTCTGAAAGCTCGCTCAACGTCCTCACGGCGTTCCGGGTTGCTGTCAGCTCGGGATGGTTGTTATTGACGGCGGGGTGGTGCCTTGGGTATGGCGGTGGCAGAGTCACGAGGCGAGATACGTCAGTATACTCGCGGTTGATGGATGAGCGTGGGCTCGAGCCCTGTGGTGTGTTAAGAAATCCAAGTGCTTGAGGCGTCATGTTAGGCTCGGATTGGTCATGCCATCCGGTCTTTTCAGGTGGAAATTCGGAAGCCGAGCTGTGTTCGCTCGTGCCCGCAAAGTTCTGGTCTTCCTCTATCCATTGAGTCTTCGTGACGCCCATGTACTTCGACTCACGCTTTGACCGTTCCAAAAGAGACGGCTCGCCCTGTGAATCAGCCTCCCACCATCGACTTGGCGGTCGACCTCGCGAGCTGCCGTTCTCGTAGTTGTCACTCACGCTCATGCTAAGAATGGGGGAGAGGGAGGGCATATAGCTCGATGCCCAGTTGACATTGGGTTGCGGTCCTCCACTCGGTGACTTTGGAACACTTGCGGTCCCGGGAGCTGATTGGGATTTCTCATCGCCATGAGACCCGATTGAGCCTCGATGAGAGCGGGTTGGCTCAGAAGATCCCGGGGTCCATTCATCCTGAGATGCTGAGGATTCACGCCTAGCAGAAGTAACCATGGGTCGGAAGAGATCGCGTGTGAGATCGAAAATCTCCGAACCCATGGCACCAATGGCGCTAGCGTATCTCTCCCTCCGAATTCTTGACTCGCTGACGATGAAATCAGCGAAGAGACGCACTCGATCTGCGTCCGTGGCGACAGCTGCTTCCCTTGCCGCGAATTCTTGAACGCGTCGAACAGTTTCTGTCGCAAACTGTTCCGCTGTCTGTGTCACGATCATGTGTTTCGAGACGGGCGTAGATACGGAAGCATTTGGGGGCGGGCGAGAGGATTCTCGAGGTCTGGAGCCCGAAGCGGAGCGAATGTGAGGGGGGGGAGTTGGCAGAGATTTCGGGGCAACAGTCGACGAGCTACCACCACCGTATTGTGGCTGCTTAGCTGGGTTGGGAGAGAACGGAGGCGTTCCTGTTTCTAATCGTGGCAATTTTCCAGATCCAGGAGCCCTTGGGGTTGAGTTTCGCGAATCTTGCTGGTCAAGTTGCGGTCGTCCTGCGCTTCGAGGCGTCGATCGCCCAATGGTTGGCCTTCTCACCAGACCACTTGAGCTGCTAGGTACCACAATGTCTGATATGTGACTTGGTTGCGTCATCTCGTCAATTGAGCTGTGAACACTGTGGCGAGTTCGGCTCTCCGTCCGTCTTTGAAGAATGGTCTTGTCATGTCGCACCGCACTCTTCCTATTGAGGCCGGCGCTCGACGACGAAGAAGTCAAGGACTCGAGTGGCGGGCTGGAGTTGCTGACACTGCTCGTATCGACACTTGGGCTAGGTGATCGTCCGCGTGTGAGCGATCGAGTAGGCCGGTTCTCGGTGTCAACCCAATCCGCGGGGGTCGGCGGAACAGGACCTAGGGCCGTTCCACCGGATGGAGGCGGTCGGCGAGTGGGTGGAGATATGATAGGCACCGTAGCTCTGCCTATGCTCTGGACGCTCTGTGATCTCGAGGACGAGGGCGGTGGTCCAGGAGGGGGGGGTGGGAGAGGCACGCCTGGTCCCCACCTTGTCTGTGAGGTGGATCGTGAGCGAGCGGACGTTGGGGTCTCGATGGCACCGGCAGAAGCTGCTCGGCGGGCAGCTGGAGGCCCTTGTTGTGGAAAGCCTGGCATCGGTTCAGTTGGCACTACATGATGGTGAGACGGCACCATCATGCTTTGCCTATGTTGTGGCATAGGAGGGTGAGAATCCATTGAGGCGCCATTGTCGGTATCACGACGACGACTCAACGACGGCAGGCCAAAACGACGATCTCGGGAGCTTCCTCGTCCACTCACGCCTGGCGGAGGAGGAAACGACGGGTTGACAGTTTGAGGCTCAGGAGAAGGACGATGCGAGATTGTGTTTATCCGTGGCGGCGGTGTCGGTGTTGAAGAGGCTGAGCCAGTGTCGAAAACTGAAGTCATAGGTCGTTGTTGTTGGCTTCTCGGCGGGCTATACGGGGGTGGAGGCGGCGGCGGCGATGACACTTGGGACGGGAGCATTAGCCTCATATGATTGCAGCAAAGTCATATCGATAGCGAGCGGTATCTTCTTACTCTGGACTTCTCCAACCATCGTCAGCGGGCGATCGGAACCTGCGACTGGCGTAGCGACCCATTCTTGCGGATTGTAGGGCTGAATGGCGCTGCCGGGAGTTTGAGCGGACTGTATATGGGCAGAGGTCATGGACACAGCAGACAACGGCGCGGCGAGAGGGTTGTTGTAGACGCCGAGAGAGGGAGAAGTTATGAGCGGATTCAGACCCAGACGGAGTCGCGTGGGATCGCGAGGAGAAGCCATGGTGGAGGAGGAGGCTACTCAGTGACCGACTTGGACTGGAGACGCCGCCAGCCTGTGACAACTGACAAGCTGCAAGCAGCGCAAGTACCGGTTGCGGATAATGGCCGAGGCACCGGCTGCAGCGCTTAAGGCGTTGCTAAGTTTAGATTCGATACGCGTTTGGTTATATCGAAGCGTGGGTGGTGAGACGATGCTCTGGCAGGATGTCGAAGGACGATGGAGTAAACAGTGGCAGGAAGCCCCACGCTCGAAGAACCAGGATGAACAAGCAAGCCTGCGTGCACCAAAAGCCACAGAGCTTAACGCTGTGACGATCAATTGTTCGTGAACCAATCCATCTATCGTGGTTGCGACGAGGCGTGAAGATGCACGTAGATGGAATAGCATTCGAGAGAGGTTGGGATGAGAGCAGTGAGGGGCAGACACCGCAACAGATGATTGATAATGGTAAAGTACCAGCCAGCCATTGATACGTCGCAACCCTCTGGTGTCTTCTGCTCCTTGATCCCAGTGGCCGCCGCGGCGGTGGCAGCGGTTGCGAAGAGGCCAAGAATCTACTCCGTAGAGGCTGCAGAGACCCTTGCTCGAAGTTAGGTAGGGAGGGGGTGGGATTGGATCCAATAAGTTACATGCGAGACAAAGAGTGTTGAGAGGGGAGGATGAAGATGGCATGTCACGCCAGCACCAGGGGGGACAGGCGTCGGGGAAGGTACGGCAGGAACATGGGATCTGCCTTCACTCGAAGAGAGCAAGTCTCGTCATGTATTAAAAGTCGCAGACCGACAAATCGGCAGCACGAAAGATCAGTGAGCCGAAGGTATCTCTCAACACCCGATCCACCCCGCCGGGTTCTTGAGATGTGAAAGGATGTACATTTCTGAATGCTCATTGGTGTCGGTACACCTTCTGTTCTATTGATAGATCTCGTCAAAAGGTTGGCCAGGGTCATGATTGGGCCTCGAATTGAGGGTGCGGGTGAAAGCGTGGGTTGTCGGCGCTTAGAGAGATCCTTGACTAGTAGCACTCGAGAAGCGAACGATCAAGTCGAGACATGCCGGAATCATTGGAGACGCTTTGGCGAAAGCATGACATTCCCAGTCACAAGCATTGACTGCCTAATAATCATCAATCGTAAACGCGTGACGGTTGAGGTACAGTAGGTGCTGACCTCTCCAGCGCGGACCGTTGCGTGGGGCTACCCGCTGGCCGTTATTCTAACGTCTGTTACGAGCTAACCTACAGAACATTATCAAGACTTGAGGTTGTACATATGTTCTACTGACACGTTAGAGAGCCTGACGTATAAATATTCGAAATAGAACTGAACGTTAAGTTCTTTGAATACTAAGAAGGAATCTAAAGAAAAGAAGGTCAGAGCTGCCAATCGTATCATCGCAAGTGCATGAGCATGAAACTAAGGGAAACGAAAAGGAAAAAAAAAGAGAGAAAAAAGAGGAATGAAGGACCTGTAACAAAAAAAAAAAAAAAAAGGATCAGACAGCATTAGAGGTATGTGACCTTGGAAAAGGGCAAAAACAAATGCGTCATCCGGAATTCGAATCCGAGCCTCAACTTTTCTCAATGGAAGAGTTGAATCCTAACCCCTAGACCAATGACGCAACTTATTGCTTGTTGTGGTAGGGCTACTTCAATTGAACTCTATATACTTGATACTCGATTGGAGCGTCTCCGATCCTACCGACCGCTGGCAATCAACTTAGGTCAACTGAGGTCAACTGAGGCCAACTGATATCGATTGGTCCAGTTGGCTCGTATCTAAGCTACTATGCTAGTGTGTAAACAATGGAGTACCTCCCTTTGCTTGGGCAATTCATATCCATCGTGGTATTCCATTTTGTCTGCTCTACTAGTCTAATAGTGTACCTCGTTCTGTTTCAGCCGATGTGCCTTGCTAACCTTAAAAACGACGACATGAGTAAGACTCCAGGCTCGATTTCAGCTGACTTTTGATTTATTGACTTTTATTCCTTCTACACTTCTTCAAACCAACGGATGAGAGTGAGCTCCCAACTTGACTTGAGCCTTGAAGCAACGAGGCTGGTCTGTTGACGAACAGCCAACCCCACTCGAACTCGAACTCGAACCAATGTGGGGCGCAAGGCTCGAGCAGAATAAATTCTGGTAGGTTCTGAGGGCCTGGAACAATTACCCTCCATCTTCCATCTTCTCCCCATTTCCGCTTCCATCACGAGCTACTAAAGACTTCTCCTTCTCCTCCAATCCCTCCCGATCTTTCTTCTCTCCGTAACATTCTGCCATCTTGTCCCAATCTAAGTGCATCGCACTTCAATCTTGATTGCTTAACGTAAGTATACACCACCTTTTCTTGTTCTGCACCCACATTTCGCAAAATCACCATGATGAAATACACAGCTGGCACCAGTCATAGGGTGACTTGTACTCCCTCCATTGATGACCTATATAGCTTTGGTCCAAGACCATTTCTGACAACGCACTTGCGATGCAATCTTTTTTCACTTTATCCTGCGACGTCGTCGTCAGTCCGATCTGAAGCTAACCGCAAATCAAGTTGCAGACTTTTTCCTCCGCCTAAGCCGCCCACTTCGATATTTCGATATCCACAATGGTTCTCCATAACCCCAACAACTGGCATTGGGTCAACAAGGACGCGGCGCCATGGGCTAGGCAATACCTTGAGGAGAACTTACTCAAGCTTGAGGCCGAGCAGGGCGATGTCAAGGCTAAGATTAGCAAGATCCAGAGCATGGATGGCGATGTTGATGTCAGCCAGCGCAAGGGCAAAGTGATTACCATTTTCGACGTGAAGATTGTCCTAGAATACAACGGTAAGACCGCATTGCATCCTCCGCCGTCAGGACCATCGCCTCGGCTAACTAGGTCGTAGGCTCTGCTCCGGGAGAGGACGACGTCTCGGGCACTATTACCGTGCCTGAGGTCGCCCACGACACGGAAGAAGATGAGTACGTGGTACGTGAAACACAACATATTCCTTGCGGTCTTGGTTTGTCGTAGATCAAGCAGCTAAGACCCATCGTAGTTTGACGTAGACATCTTCGCCGAGTCCAAGGAGAAGCAACCCGTGAAGGACCTAGTCCGCTCCCAGATCGTTCCCCAGTTGCGCAAAGAGTTCCAGAAGCTGGTCGGCGCCCTCGTCGCCGAGCATGGCAAGGACATCCAGCACGCGCCTGGCTCTGACCCCTCGAGCGGCTTCTCAACCCCCAAGGTTCTCCCTCAGGCCACATCCGCTGCCAAGAACTCTTCTACGACAAGCAACCAGACCAAGACCGGCGGCTTGGTGAACACTGTTACCGTTACCGATAATGAGGAGTTCCGAACCACCGCCCAGGAGATGTACCAAGTATTTGTCGACCCCGCTCGAATCGCTGCCTTCACTCGATCGCCTCCCAAGGTTTTCGAGGGCGCCAAGAAGGGTGGAAAGTTTGAGCTGTTTGGCGGAAACGTCTCTGGCGAGTACCTTGAGCTTGAAGAGCCCAACAAGGTCGTCCAGAGCTGGCGCTTGAGCCAGTGGCCCGCCGGCCATTACTCGAAACTGCAGATCGAGTTCGATCAGAACGATGTTGATCACGTCACCACCATGCGCGTTACCTGGGATGGTGTCCCCGTCGGCCAGGAGGATGTCACCAAGCGCAACTGGCTTGAGTACTACGTCAAGAGCATCAAGGCGACATTTGGGTAAGCAACATAGCTCGCGGTATGCATTGTAAAGGCTTTACTGACCCGTTGGATAGCTTTGGCACCATCCTGTAAACTGAGAAAGATCGAGCGAAACCGAGCCGAGTGATGACTCGAAAGGGACAGAACTATTTACAATCTACACGATTTACATGAGGGTGGCGATGAGAGATCGCTACCGTGACGGCGGATGGCGTAGGAGAGGTTGACTTAGTCGTCTAAGTAAGGCCTACTAGGTGCGTGTAGGTATGATTTAACGTGAGTGACATGAGATCAGACATGAAACCAACATAATTCATGGCCAAAAAGACATGGTTTATTATCCTCATTGCGTGCTCCATTCTTTTGCTTGTGCTGTGCGTGTGAAGATTACTCGACCCCTAAGGCTTGGTAGAGCCGACTGCCGCTTTACCGCGCGCGAGGCCTTCGCTCAACCACAGGCTCCTCATCCTTTCCCCCAAAGTCGTAATCCGCCACAAATATATCTGTCAGATTCTCCCAAAACCCCAAATCGTACAGATTCTCCGCATCGCTTAAACTCCAGATCCTCTCCCACGGCCCTTCGCCCGGCAAATTAGCGTCTTCGCTAGGCGGCTGCCCATCCTGCGTAGTGATGAGGATCTGCTCCGTCTCCACGGGCCATCGCGTGTGCTTGGGCTCGATGTGCTCGTTCTTTCGCCGGCTAGGGACCATGGCGCGACGAAAGGCGTAGCCGTCGTTCATGTCCGCTTTCCACTCGGACCACTTTAGGGATTCACTGGTAGTGGTGCCGCAGTAGACGAGGTACAGCGTGTAGAGCAGTAAGCCCCATATCAGCGGAGAGATGAGTATCGCCAAGAGCGTCACGGCACCCATGTTGACGTTGTCCTGGATAGCCCATCCCCAAACAGCGAGGTACTGCGAGAGCGTCATCTCCCTTGGGGGCCACAGCGACCAAGCAGAGCTCAGCTTCCTCATCCTATCAGCCAGTAGCGTCATGCCGAGCGCCCCGCCATACGAGGCCAGCACAGCCGTCGAAGCAAGCAGCAGAAGAAACCAGTGGTGGTTCCCGTATCCCACGCAGGAATTGATGAAGACGCAGTGGTGGTCAGCGCGGGCGACGCAACGCTTGCACACGCTGCAGTGCTTGGAGCGGGCAGGCTTGGGAAGGCGACAGGTGCGGCACTCGACGCCTGGACGGAAAAGCGAATGGTCGTAAGGGTAGAGGGCAAGGTGTTGCGCGTGGTTTGAGGCGGTGATGTAGCCCGGATCAGCGGCGCAGGCCAGGTAGAGGAATGTGTAAGGGAGGGCGACGACGACGATCACGGTCATCTTAGTGAAGAGGCTGATCTGAGGCCATACTTGGGGAAGGTAGAGATACTCGGATCCTACGAGAAGGATGAGAAAGAAGATCTATGATTGTTAACACGAGGAGTCTGAGAGATAGTCGAGGATGGTAGTAATAGTAGTAGCAGTAGTCGAAACATACCACAACAGTCCAGTGTCTCTCGTTGAATAGATAGTTAACAACCCATGCAAGCCCGCCAAGTACCCGCCCTCCCGAAACCACCCGGTCTACTGCCAGAGCTGCTTTGGGAATATGGATACATAGCAAACGATGCAAGCTCGCTATAGGAGTGTGTCTGGACAGCTCTGGTCAGTCTCGCATGTCCGAAACCAACAGCTACGACGTCACTGACCTCAGTGCAGGTATTCGTCCGAAAAAGGCGACGAAAACGAAGAAGGATATAATCAAGATTGATATTATGAGAGTCTTGAGCGTGACCAACATGTTAATGACCTGTCGTTGCACTCGTGGCGTCTCATATCACGCGTCGGCGTCGTTGTCGTCTAGAGAGTGAAGTTGTTGGATGAATTATGGCTCAAGGGGATGGGGGGGGGGAAACGTTAGTTTGTTGTCTTCTTGGCGAAAGAGCGACGAGCGAGAGGCCGAAGTTATTGGTCTCTTAGGCCCATTTTTATTCCTCGATCTAATGCAAAAGGCTCGGCACAACAGGTCTGCGAACACAGGTTTAAAGTGTAATCGGTAAGAACTGGCCGAATAAAAACTTGTTAATACTCAATAGACGTCGTTCCAAGGTGGCTTATGACTTACATGGGGGTCTCTACAGGAAGCACCAACACAAACGTTATGCTTAAAGCGGGGCGCAGCGCTACGAATCTCCTGAAAGGCCCCACGTGATACCGCGACGCGCTCCGGAAAGTTCAACTTCACGTACTGAGCAAAGAAAGGGTGGTAGTTGCCGCCAGAACGCAAGCCGAGATTTCTATCTCACTCAATATAAGCGCGATTATTCATTCCGAGCCGCATCGATGGTTTATACGCTGGCTGTATGCCACTCACTATATGCGTTGAGCTGAGATGCAACTTCTCACGAGTCTTGATCCTACCCCTCGCGGCACAACACGACTTACTATGAGCAGCGATCAAGATACGTGAACCAAATTATATAAAAGAGACCAGGCCTAAGAAGAAGAAGAAGAAGAAGAAGAAGAAGAAGAAGAAGAAGAAGAAGAAGAAGAAGAAGAAGAAGAAGAAGAAGAAGAAGAAGAAGAAGAAGAAGAAGAAGATGGCATCTGTGACGTATGATGGCGTCGGAAGCTCTCAGGGTGGTAACATCTTCCTGGGCATGAAGTTCTGGGTAGCTCAACGGGTGCCAACCCGTAGCGATATCCTTGAAAAGATCAAGGTACGTCTGACAGAGAAGAAAGGTACCCTTTTTAGATCCTAATCTCAGACGTAGGGCAACTCTGGCTTCGTAGTCCCGTTGGAAAAGCAAGCTGATATGCTTATTGCCGACCATGCGCGAAAACATGCGCCACCTGGCTCCTACTCGTGGACGTTCATCACCGATTCGATCAGCAACGGCGCCCTTCAAATAAAGGATAAGTATCGCATTGGACCTGATCCTGATCTTCCTAGGCCTGTTGGTGGAGGAGGAGCCACCAGACAGAGTCGCACACCTTTCACATCGACAGAAGATGCTGCGCTGCTCAAATATGTGTTCTCGTTCCCCGTGAAAAGGACCGGTAACGAGATATACATGGATTACGAGAAAACTGTGGGCCATGTCGTCTTTATATGGTCGAAACGCTGCTGACTCTAAGGTGTTTAGCATCCGCGGCATACGTGGCAGTCCTGGCGAAATCGCTATACAAAGACTCTTCAGCTGTATCCGATGGAGAAGCAGCTCAGTCTGGCTGCTACGGCGCCCGAGGAACCAGCTCCCACTACGACAGCAAAAGGCGCTACAGAAAGAACAGACTCACCATGTCGGGTTGAGAATAGAGGAGCAGCGTCGGTCGAGCCAGCTCAAGAGCGTGCAGCAGAGCCCACGAGGCCTGCCACTCGACCGCCACCGACCAGGCAATCTGCGCAACGTGCAGAACCGACAAAGCAAACACAGTCTGTGGTAACTAAGAAACCTGCGAAGCCTGCAAAGTCAACGAAGCCTGTAGATCTGGCGGAACCAACGCAGCTAATACCAGCTACACAACCCGCCGAGCCTCAAACGGACACTACCGAACAAGAGGAAGAAGAAGTAAACGAAGACGTTGACATCACGATTGATGAGTTCTACCTTGATCTAAGAGAGTTCAACGCTACGTCAGGTCGAGAAACAACTTTCGAGGTACCGATTCAAGGCCGGCAAGTTGACCTGTACGATCTGGCTGTGGCAGTAGGAGAAGCGAGAGAGCAGGTCGGAAGCCAAGACGAAGAAATGTTTTGGAGAGGCGTTGCAAGCATGTTGCAGTTTGACGCCGACGATGAGCAAGCTATTGCGGAGCTAGTACAGTGCTACTGTGACCATCTGGCAGATTTTCTTGAAGCAATAGACAGCTTTGATACCGAGAAGCAGCAAGAAAGGGAGGGGGATGGTGAACAGGCAGGCCATATCCTGTCGAGGGCAGATTCATCAGACCACGTCCCATCTCAGAATATTGACGAGTCGCCTCTAAGCCACAAGCGACAAGTTCAACCGCGCGAGCCCGAACCTCAAAGCTACATACCCTCCTCACCCCCTGGGTTCTCGGGAGTAAAGCGCTCGCTCTACCAAGGGCCACCCTCCCCATCCAGACCCCCATCGAAGCGCGCTCGGTACACAAAGGATATGGTCATCCCCTCCACCCCAGATAGGGACCCTAGGGATCACGGCTTCTCCGAACATTTCGCTTCACCGAGCATTCGCAAGAGGTTACTGCGTCAAGAATACGTTGATGCTAGCGAAGCATCTCAGCAGTTGCCTCCTCTTCCCATGGCTCCGGACGTGGAAGAAGAAGAGAAGGAGGAAGAGGAGGAGGGTATTGAACATGTTAATCAGGGAATGGAGATTGCCGACGAGGAAGAAAACATGGAGAATGACCCCATACCCTTTTCCCTGAGCACAGAACCACGGCCGGAGAGCACGAAGGATGTAACCACAACAACATTTAAACCTTCGCGATCCGATAAATCTCGACAAAAACGACAGACAACCTCCGCAGACGTAACAACAGTACCGAACCCACCTCTACAATCTACCAAACCAGACTACGCCCCACGACGCTCCCTCCCCTCCAACTTCGCCTCCGACACCAACAGACAATTACCAGGCCTCAGACAGCAACCCGCACCCCCCTCGTCAAAACCCAGCTCTCACACCCCTACAATAGTCACGGCCAACCCGGCGAAACAACGCAAACCCCACCCCGCCCACAATCGACTCGAAGACTGGATAGAGCACTATCTGAGCCTCGGCTACCCCCACGACATCGTCGAGCAAGGTCTACGTCGCACAACTCTCGTTCCGGGCACTCTCGCCAAGCACGTCATGATGTGCTTGCAGGAAGGCAAGCGCGTACCCTCAAACTACATGGGTATATGGACGGATCGCGACGATGAACGCTTACGTCTCGTCGCAAACTTCGACGTCGACAAGCCCTGGCAGGGTAGGAACCAGGGCGACAAGGGCCAGTACGAAGCAGTTGTCAAGGCGAACAACTGGCTGTTGGAGAAGCATGGGAAGGCTGGGGTAGAGCTTCGTAAGCAGTTTCTTGCGGAAGAGGCTGATGAACAGAACCGGGACGGTGGCTAGCATCTTCTGCGCTGGCTCCGTTCGTCGTCCTAACAAGCTTCTTCACGGCGTCTTTATTATCGATGGAGCTATCAAGACAAGACAAAGTTGTTTCTTACTTACATAGTTGGGCGTTTAAGGCTGGGTTGATTAAGCTTAGGGTGTGACTTCATCTTGATGTCTCTTCTCAATGAACCCATAGTTACTTTATGTGTGCCGATCCTGCTGGCGCACCTTCGCCGCTTGGGGATTATGAGGATAGTGGAGATACCGCTTGATTTGATTTCAAAATAGTGTATGAGTAGTCGCTGTATTCAATAGATACAAAAGCTTGAAAAACAGATGTGCTGGGTTATATACTGGCCATAGATATAAGCCATCGGCCACGGTCCCATGCTTAGGAAGGTGAGATTTTCATCTGTTGTATCATTCGAGCTTGATACGTTATGCTTTGTTTTAGAGTACGTACTTATAACTCCCGAGTCCCATTCCATTGCTCCTGAAACCCACGTTGATGAACGCAACCCGGTAACTCTCACCAACCCCGAAAAGAAAGAGCAGACCATTTCAAACAGCAAAGCGCCTTAGAAAGAATTCCTAAAATCACCTCCCAATACGCCTATAAAATCCCAATGAATTGCCGCCCGCTTAGTAGTTGCGATATAGTTTTCATGTTAGATAGGAATCATTGAAACGGTTGTAAAGCGCATGTGAGTTGTGGCCTCCCTCATAGTCTGGATGTATTGTTGTATTCTTCGCATGTTCTCCTGTCTCAGAAGCCGTCATCATGTGCAAGATACTAGACGCACGAACAGCTGCAAAGCCAGCTAGTTCACCTGATGTATTTGTTAGCAAGGCCAATGAAACGTCATATTCACGTACCGATCCCTATGAGCCACATGTTACGTGCCAGCGATGGCTCGAGCCCGTAGGAGCCCAGTACCAATGATACCACGGGACAGACGACGTATGGCCACATACCGGCAAAATCATAGCGCTGAGATGCATCATCTCGTGCAGATTCTGCTAAGTAAGTTGCAGAGTCAAGAATACCAAGTAACTCATAAGCTTTTCGGTCGGCCTGTTCTAGTCGCTGGTCGTGGCTTCCATGTTTTTCAAGCAAATTTTCGGCAAGCTTGTCGAGTCTTTCTATTCCCTTTGTTCTATCAGCACATGCGTCATTCAACTAGTGGTAAAGGACGTACTTTTTCTATAGTAACCTGTCTATCTAGCACATGTTCGGTTTGAATCCTTGTCAATTCCTGTCATAATCTTTAGAACGAACCAGATGCAAGCTGTGAGGGACTTACTATCTGATGCTGTAGCGATGCCGATGATGCTACTGTGGCAGCCATTGCAGTTAACACCACTTCAAAATCTGTGTTCAATCTCTGCGTAACCGTTTGTAAGGCTGCTTCTTGGAAATTCGCGACCTGGGCTGTATTATCCATCGTTGTACGTAGCATTGAAGTAAGCACTTCTTGCAGATTTCGTGCATCCATCAGTCCAGTCCGTATACTTTTGCCAGATTCCTATTCCTATATCAGTTATGGCACTGTACAGTTGAACAGCTTTGTCTCACATGTACATTTCGAATCACCTCAAGCTGAATATAATCACCCAGCTGCCCCATATCGGTTCGGACCTTGCTGATTTGCGGTGCCAAACTTTCGGCTGACTTAGTTGCATCCTGAACGATCCGTTGCAAAGACCGCAAGCGCTGCTCCACCTCTGCTTCGACATGTGTCGTGAGTCTTTCTAGTATTTTGGTAATTCTTTGAAACAGAAAGACGTTTTGGTCTATGATGAGTCAAATTTGAGTTCAGTTGTAGTTGAGATTGCGCAACTCATACCCTTTTCATTATCCGCCCTAGCTGCTTCGCAGAATCGGAGAGCTTTGTGGCGATAACTGACCCAAGTGGTCCAGGCAGAGTCAGATTGAGCTAAGCCCTCAAGACAGTTATCAATCTCTGATGTCGAAACATGCAGTTGGGGTGTAGAAGGAATCGAAAGCGTAGCAAGCGTGGTTTCGCGAAAGCTAGAGCAAGAAGCCGGAATGTTGAAGCTGGCTCTTTCCAGATCGCAAATAGCAAGGCTTGCGGCGTAGGAGTCGACAAAGTCCCTGATTTCTCTTCCACTGTCGGTATAAATCGTGGCCTCGTTCTGTCCGTCTAAGATCTGGCAGTGATTGACCAGCAGTCGTGCGGCAATGCGATGACAAAGGGGCTGCGTCTCAAGCTCTTGGAGCTCTTCTAACGCAACCACGTACATATTGGAAGGTCTGGGCTCATTCTGTCGCTGGTACAAGGAGCTGGTCAACGCAGGCTGCGAATAGCTTGTCTTGTCTGCGCCTACATGGTTCGTAAATGTCACGTCACACTGCGTGGATTATGAGAACTCACCTCGATGAAGCATCGCATTACCCCACGACAGAGCCGAGGTTTCAGGAAAAATCCGGAAGAAGAACAAGGCAGTGTAGCCGAAGCCGTCGGAGACCCTGAACCTCATTTGGGGCAGGCGGTTTTGGGCATAGAGATAGTCCAGTAACAACCAGCTAGATGTGCCGATGGAGATTCATCCGAGTGCTTCTAGACATCAAGTACTTGTAGGATTTCGAACGCTTGACGTATAGAAGAAAATCGTGGAAAAGAAAAAGTTGAAGAAGGAGGGAAGTAAGTGAAGAGAGGTGAGATGAGGAAGGTCGGTTAGGGAGGAAGGCACGCTCTTGGTGATTTCTTGTTTATTTCTGGCGACCACAGTCCCTGCCTTGTTTTCCCGGCGTAATCGGGATATAGACTGTGCATGCTCTAAAACAAACGAATGTTGAAAGTGTCAAACCTAACTGATGATTTACCGTCTTGCTGGTATCACACCTCTTCGATGAATGTCCGAAAACAATCTACTGCCACGACTCAGATTACCCACATCTTGCACAATTTGTTTTTTTACTCCAAAGTTATGCCTGTGATTATTTAAAGTATTGAGTACATATCGCGGGAATATATGTGTATTGTTCTCGTGGCTACGCCCCTTACAAATCGTAGCCATGTTGGAGCGTGCTGGTTTTTGCAGATGCTTGGTATAGATGCGACTCTGTGAGTAAACGAGGAAACACGAGAACACAGCTTCTCGTACTTCTGCATTTCTTAATATAGTTGTTGATGGACTGGTAGCATTTCCTGAAGCTGGTCATGTTGGCAACATCTCATGGGCTTGGATGATGCACTGGCACTCGCCCGTTTGCGGGCAATCACAACACCAAAAAAACCGCTAACTGAACATCTCCAGGACTCAGGGTTCCCGGTGATATCGAATAAACAAAATTGTTTGCCTCAAGAAATCTGTAGCTGCTATTCGTGTAATCTCGTAGCTCGTGATGATAGAAGAAAAAGACATCGAGCAGGGGAGGCATCACCATACAAATGTTGTCGAACACAGAGCAACAAGAAAAAAACCCAACAATATCCAGGAACAGACTACGGTGGGTTTATATCTCTTTTCCCAAAAAGCAAAAGAAATAATTTGTTTGCGTCATCCGGAATTCGAATCCGAGCCTCAACTTTTCTCAATGGAAGAGTTGAATCCTAACCCCTAGACCAATGACGCCTGTTTGTTGAAATAGGCTTCTAAATTTGGATATAAGTATCTAGGGATACGAGCTGAGCTGGCGCATGTTCACGGAGAAGGTGTAAGGTCTCGGTGAAACTCCAGTATTGCTTACATGAGAATGGACATAGTCCTGTCAAACACTGATACTGTTCGTTGTGAAAGGAAGCTCTTTAAGAACGAGAGATGGCTCCATTCGCATGTCCCTTTAGGACCTAGACTCATATGATTTGTCTTCTCTTGCTTTTTGGATAATTTTGGTAGCATATCACGACTACACATCGTAGCAATGATCATATATTTCGTTGACGTCTACTTTAAATCGATCATTTCTCAAATCTACTCACGTCAGAAGTCCGACTACGATAAATCTTATATTTCAACGTGCTCCAACCCATAGCCTGGCTCGTGCCATCTTTCCATAAATCAACAATCAACAGAAGATTCTCAATTCGAAATATCAAGATCATTACCCGGCACCTCTCGACCCACCTCGAACTTCGACACTAACATCATTGAACGTTAACTCATTTGCTATTCTCTTCCCATTGGCGCTGTAATCTGCGTGTCGGCGTGGACGACCCGCACCATGACTTTATTCCCCCCACAACTGTCTGTCTGAGGATCGGGGATGGCAGAGGCCATCGTACCGAAGTGATTCCATGGAACCGAGCCCCACAAAGTCCGAACTGCAGGACGTCCCGGCCGACGATACTTTTCGTGGTATGTTGTTTAGCCTTTCGCGGTAGCACTTCAACCTCCGGGTCCTTCGAGGTTCTCCATAGCGTGGTGCTGACGCCTGGACAGGAAGGATAGTCGCTTGCCCGTGTGTTGTCGCACCTGGAGAGAGAAGGAGTGGCAGAAAGAGAGAGAGAGAACACGCTCACTTCGACTATCTCTCACCTGCAGCTCGTGGGAACCACCCCTTGTCCCCCCTCCCTAGCTAGAGGGCGGGGACAAGAACAGGTTTGGATAAAGCAATAGTTGTTTCGTCAAACTCCGTCAGCCTGGTCGCGTTACGGCACCTCCCCCACCAGCCGGCTTGCTGTGGGTAGCTGTGATTCGCTAGGTCACCCATCCTCTCATTTGACTACAAGTGCACCACGGCTCTTGGGTGACCAGTACGCAACCTCTCTCGTTTTTCCTTCTCAACTCTACCTTCTTTTGCATCGGCCAGCTGTGCGCGCTGTTATTAGACAGCCCCTACTGTGCCGTGTTTTCGAAAACAATTCGGGAAGGAAACGTCGCTCTCACTCACGACGTGCCAAGTAGCGACCGCGAATTACGACTTGTCTGGCCAAGAAGCATGATCAGCAACAAGTTATTTGATGCATTTTCCATAGACAGGTAAGCCATGCAATCGAAAGCGCACGACATGTTCTGGCATCTTTGAAAACTGTGGGGGTCTTACGATATCTATAGTCCTGAGCATTGATACCGAAACATACATGGAAGAAGCTAGATACACCATACGAAGGAAGAGGAGACCATCGTGCCGGCAGCATGTGTACACAGGTTGATAACATGTGGTCATGTGGGCATATTAGCTTTCATGCGATTCGCTGGTGCGAGCACGCGTTTAGAAGTTGCAAGGGTCCCTCTTCTAGACATGATGTTATATGTGTCGGAGAAAAGTGCGCCGACTGCATTCGAAGAGAAGAATTTCTCAAGCCAATCACTTCGCGATAGGCTATACGAAGAAAAAAGACAAATTCGCTGGAATGGGATGATATATAGCCATACTATTCTGTTGAGTATCCGGTAGAAAAGGTAGAAGACCGTCAGGAACAGCGGAAAGAGATAGAGTAATGAGGGAATTGACAAATACTGAAAACAACGACGCACACCATCTATTACCCACTAGGAAATCCGCAAACACGATTCCAACAGATGAATAAGGAGGAAGTGAAACTAACTCATCAGCTAAATAACTACTAACTATCAAGAAAACCAAACCCCGAGAAAGAATGACCCAACACCAGACCTAAGAATCATCCGTGTCTACGTTGCGCGATGCCGAATCAATGGTCCAGACATACTGCTTCCACATATGTGAAACGGCCTTGGCTACTTTGGCCATATCTAACCCCAGCCAGGCATCCAGCCATCAGTATCACCCTCACGAGTATAACCTCCGTGCCAATATTCGGTCGAAGAATGATACTTGCCGTTTGTGAAGCAGCTACAGCCCGAGCGCATCTGAGCGCAGCCATGACGGCAAAAGTTCTTGACCCTTTTGGGGAAACCGATTGACCTGTACTCATAGCCAGTGCAACTGCTATACTTGGGATCGGTCATGAGCTTGGTGCATAGAGACGACATCTTGATGCCGTTTTTGCCGTCCTTCTTGGTCGCTTCCTTGCCGAAGGCGTACCAACAGTCGTTGAATTCGCATTTTGAATCATCAAGCTTGGCCTTCTCCGTGACCTTGGGTGCTTTTTGTAGGGTAGTCTTATCCGCTTTCTTCTTCTTCTCTTCCTCTTCCCTCTTCTTCTTCTTCTCCTCTTCCTTTTTCTTCTCCTTCTCTTCTTCTTCTTCTTCCTTCTTCCTCTCCTCCTCTCTCTTCTTCTCTTCATCCTTCTTCTTGTTGTTGGGCATACCGGGTGCCTTGTCAGGCGGAGTCGACGTGTCTACGATGAGCTTTTCTTCCTTCTCCGGCGCTTTCGTCTCCTTAGGTGGCGGCTTTGGTGCCGGGGCTGGGGCCGGCTTATCTATGGGTACGACCTCGACCGGTCCATGTGCCTTGTCCTTGACACAGTACCAGTGGTGTGCGATGAGTTGCTTGTCGCAATCAGGCTCCTTGAGATTGGGGTTGATGCGGAGGAACTCTTTCATATCGATGCGGGCACCGGCGGCCATACCCGCGCATGGCTGTCCCTGGCCAGCTCTCTGGAACTGCATGCACTCTTTAAATCCATCCGCAGCAAATGGCTGGGGCGTGTAGATGGGAGTCTGGGCTGCCCCTAACTCAGAAAACTGAGCTAGGAGAGCCAACGCCGTGCCTAACTTGGCAAAGCCAATCATGTTGGGAGAGGTGCTGGAAGCACTTGCAAAACAAAGTCTAGTTAAAGAGAGAGAAGATTTCGAGGCAGTCTATTGTGAGACTTGTGAGGTGTTGTAGGAAACGCCATCTCGAGGATTCGGATCATCTAAATATACCTTGGAAAATGGTTTGTATCCAAATAGAAGTAATAGCCGGAAGAGGCTCTCAATTAGGCGGACTGTCATTGAGAACTAAGAACAGAGCTTGTAAGCGACGATGTAAGTTACCGGAGTTACACAGAAGGAAAGATAGTTAGGGAGCAGCAGCAGAGTTTCACAAAAGTGACTCGGAGGGTGATCCAAACGCATTGGAAAAGCACAGAGCAGCACAGATGCGAGAGTCAATGGAAAATGAGGTTGCGAGGGCACGAGCTTCGAGAGCTTTGTTCACGACGCAAGCAAATGACACCGGTGCCAATCATCGAGCCTTGACCAACCTGATGGTCGGCGCGGTATCAAAGAGATATACTCCATCTCAAAGGTCGTCGCTTGAACATCGAGATGTGAGCTCGTCGCATGTGAGCTTCTCGATGACTGGATACTCGTGAGCTGATAAGTGGACCCATCAGGGATGAGATGAGATGAGGTGAGATGGCATCAAGGTATCTCGTCAGATATAGACAGCAAAATCCTAGATTGGTGGTATCTGGTGATAGATTAAGGTTAGTCAAAAGAGAACCCAAAGATGGAGGAAATGATGGACTTTCTCATCATCACGTGCGCAATCTTTTCTTGAATAACGGTACTACTCTAGACTACGTGCGATGTAAGGAGATGGGCGTGGTGGCCCACAGTGCGAGACTCAAAACGGATAAAATTAGACAAAACCGTTGACAAGCGCCCGATGGCGCCGCATTTCTTCCGTGACAGATCCGCACTAGCCACTAGATTAGCGTACTAGCCACAGAAGATAGTCGCAAGTGGCTGACAGCATAACGTCATCCGTAACGAAGTGGAAATCCCATTTAGCAAGACACGGCTTTGTATTGTACCCTACTACCTCAAGGCCCCTCAATGCTGTGGCTCTCCCGAGGCTCTAAATGTGGCTTAATGCATAGCTCTAAAACAGAACCAAGGACCAATCGCAAATGCCTCTTAGTCCATCGTCCAATTCCCCTCCTAGCCTTGCGCATCATACGATCAGCAGTGGACATTTCCAGACGCCAGGGTTCAGGGCCCCTGCAAAGACGACGAGCTATGTCGAAAGTCACGCCATTGCGGCCTCTTCACGTCGCGATGGCCTTCTGGCATTGGCTTTAGCATTCAAAGGCCCTTGTTCGGTATTTCTGTCCATCTCCTTGCCGGAGTCGAGAGCCCCAACAAGGACCTCTATCTCAGCGAGGGTTTTTTTAAGGGAGGGGGCCGGAGCCGAAGTGTTAAAAAAAAAACTTCCTTGTTAAGGGTCAAGCCACTGCGATCAGTCGCTTGCTTTACTTTGTTCTCGCTCTCAGCTCTCAGCTCTCAGCTCTCGCTCCTGGTCACCTCGCCTCCAGTTATACTAACGCTACTGCACCAATACGACGCAAAATCAGCCTCCTGTTAGACTTCCGATTTCCGCGCCCCAGCCAAATCCCTGGCTTTGACCTGCCCTTCTCATCTGGTCTCGTCGCACGGAGTACCGCTTCTGCTTCAGCATCTCTTGCTGCTACATCCTGCTGTCCGCTTTACAACGTACAGTACCTGTTCCTAGCGAATTGGGAGCCGCATCGAACTCGGACATTCCAGTCGGCTGATGTTGCGTTTGGAGTAAAACCCTTTTCGCCTCTTGGGTCAGTGGTAAGCTGCAAAGCTCGCCAAGCTCACCAGACCAGACACCAGACTCCAGACACCAGTAACCTACAGACTGCTCCGCCTCCTCTGGCCGTGTTCTTTATCTGAGATCAATCACTGAACAGCCTCTCCACCGCACTGTCTCGCCTACCCGTCTATCCGTTCTTCTCATCGTTTATTGGGTATCATCACCTTTGGCGGATAGATCCCTCTTTCCCCTTCGGACCACTTGCTTTTGTTACGCTTATGCGACGCAATCTTTTTCGGTTCCGCTGACCTCCGCATTGAAACAACTACCTCTTCAACACCATTTCCTTTACACCTCTGCGACACTTGTTCTCCTATATGAAACTTTTCTTAGGTGATCACCTCCGACCATCAAGAGATCAATCTTCCGACCTGCAGCGCCGCCGCCCCAAGTCCTCGCGAATTGGCCTGATCTAAAACCTACCCAGTACCTCGACGCGACGACTTCACAATTGACTACAAAGAGCCCCTTACGGGCCGGGATGCCACATTAGCCATGGACCCCAACCTGCTTAGCTTTTTCTCGGTGCCCAACAACCAGACACTGAACCCAGTCGACCAGAACGCCGGGTCTTCAAGCAATGCGAATCCGCAACAGCAAAAGGACTCCTCGACAACGTGGAGACCATCCGGCCCCGACGGCGAGATGGGCTTCCCTGGCCGAACATCTGCGCCCTCTGGCAATAGCATTCCCTCGTTCGACCAATCTTCCACCGCCCCGACCGAATTTTCCTTCAAACAACCTCCAATGCCCTCGCCGTATTCTCAACAACAAAAATCGTCTATCCCTACAAGAGGCTACCCTCGATCTCACCCCCGGAAGAAAGACATGCATGAACGGAAGCGAGCGAAGATGGAAACCGACTCGGCCTTGGAATCGCTGGACTACTGGATCCAGTTTGACGACGACGAAGCCGAAAGAGCGGGAAGCTATGAGATTGATTTCTCAAAGCGATTCGACACAATGAACCAGAACCGGTGTGTAATCTTGGCCTTTGCCTCGGACTCCTAACAACTAATCCAGATGTGCCAGACCAGCCTACATGTCAAGCTCGACGACGCCAGGTCTGGGAACAGGAATCTACGCCACGGCCCCTGCATTCAAAGGAAACGAGTACTATGACGATAACGATAATGCGCTTTCCGAAGATGAGGATGGCATTGAAAATATGAGTTTGGAGGATCAGTTATCCAAGATCGAGACGATGCCGCCACCAGAGGTGCCCCCTCGAGAGGGCCTATACTCCACACCGCTGAGCTGGGAGAAGCCCGAGCCGGGTCTACGAATGGACCAGAACTTCGGCATGGGAGATCCATCAACAGGTATGGGCGGGATGGCTGGAATAGCTGGAATGGGTGGTATGGGTGGTATGGGCGGGATGGGTATCATGGGCGGGATGGGCTCAGCCGGTATGAGCATACCGGGTTTCGCGCAAGCCATGCCCGGAAACCCACTCCTGAGTAACGAGGAGCAGCGGCGGCTACTCGCTATTGCCATGAACACAGGTCGCACACCGGCTAGCTATCTGCCTCCGAGTGGATTCGGCCTTGGCTTTGGAGCTGGGCTGGGAACGGGACTCCCGTCTGACTTCTCCGCCAGCATTGATGCGATACTCGGCGGGGTGAGCGGAGATCCCAGCCAGGCGTCTACTCCGGCCGACAGCGCCAAGGCTGCGACTCGAAGACAGAGTTCCATGAAGGCGGAAGGATCGAATGATGGAAGCAGCGCGGCACTAGGCTCATCCAGACCACCCTTTTCGCGTACGACTACAGCCAACACAGATAAAGGCAAAGAGAAAGAGAAACTCAAGGTGGGGGACAGAACGGCTCATAATGACATTGAGCGCAAGTACAGGACGAATCTAAAAGACAAGATTGCTGAGCTACGCGAGGCTGTGCCAGCTCTGCTATCGATGCCGGAGGATGGTGAAGCTGATGGTGAATCATCGAATCCTCAACGAGCCCCCAAAGTTAGCAAGGTACGTCATACTCATCAAGCTGTCCCCTTTCCCATCGGACACTGTGACTAAACTCCTATTTTTCAGGGCACTGTTTTGACCAAGGCCACTGAATACATCCAATACTTGGAACGGCGTAACAACGCCATCATGAAGGAGCATCAGGACCTGGCCCGGCGACTACAGGCCTTTGAGCAACTGCTTAGCGCGTCGGCCCGGCAGCCGTTCATGATGCCTAACCATAGTCGCGCTCTCTTCGACCCTCGAGGTTTCTGCTGAAATAGACGTGAGGCTTTTAATCCCAAGAGTATTTGTGTTTGGGTTTCACTTGGGATTGTGTATAAATATACCCCTAGAGATGATTCGTGGTGCATACACTGCTCATCCACTTCTTTTCCTCTACGCTCTCGCCTGGCCTCTCTAATTTCCACGCTTCGCTCCTCGTCCTTTGAAATGCCCACGAGCTCACTGGCTTGCCACGTAGAACTAGGGGTCAACAACGGTGTGTTAGGCTCGCAACTATACAAATGGCGTCTAGTGGCTGGAACTGACCCGGGATTCAAGGGTCACTGATTTTGAAACACGTCGTTTTTTTATCCTAGCTAACGCAATATTTCTCCATCATTCACTAGCGAGACAGGATGATTCTTTCAGTTCAAGCTATAGGCTATGATCGAGTCGAAGTAATGATCTTCATGTTCGAGGCCTGTATAGGCGCGCAGAACTGTAAACTGTTAAATGTGGAAAGAGGTAAATGATAGTTTACTCTATGGTATTGGCTACATTTTGCTCTACATGTTTTTACACTACTCTAGTCTATCGAACACACGTGATACAATCTGCTTATGATCGCAGCGCCTCAATATCATCCACCTCCTTAACAGCCTCCGTTGAGAGAATGTAAGGCGAGTCATCATCTACGCATACACTATCCTCGATTCTTACACCCATGCCTCGGAAAGCAGCAGGCCACTTATCATCGTGAGGAACGTAAATACCAGGTTCGATTGTCACGCAGTGGCCCTTTCTCAACTTCTCCCGACGGCTGTAGCCTGGACAATCGTGAACATCAAGGCCAATGTAATGTCCCACGTGATGAGGGAAGAGCTGGTCGATACTACCCATGTTAACGTCGAACCCGACGGCGCGTAGCTGGTCGACTAGGCCTCGCGCTGTGACGTTGTGGATATCTTCTAGAGACATGTTTGCGCTCTCGCGACATAGTGAGACGCTAGATCGCTGCACATTCAGGACAGCCTGGTAGAGATCGCGCTGTGCAGGGCTGAACTTTCCCGAAGCGGGCCAAGTACGCGAAATATCGGTGATGTATGTACCGTACTCGCCTCCCGCATCAATAAGGACGAACTCGTCCTCTTTAAAGGTGCTGTTGTTCACAGTGTAGTGGATGCAGTTTGCGCGCTCGCCGCCCGCTACAACGGGGATATAGGCTGGTCCATCGCACCCGTTCTTGGCAAAGTTGTAGTCCAGGAATAGGTGCAGGTCTTTTTCCCTTTGCCACGGCTGGCGCATAGCATCCGTGATGACGCGCCCGGAAATCTGGCCAGCGCGGCGCATGTTGGCTACTTCGGCGGCGCTCTTCACGACGCGAAGCTTGTTCATTGTAGAGAAGAGAGGTGTGCGCGCGGGTCGGGACTCACGGCCGGAGAGGAAGCGCCAAAGCCATCCCGTCGCAGAGGCGGCACCGGTACCCTTACCTCCAGCGTTGAGATCAGCGTATACGATCTTGGCAGACTCGAGCATCTTGGGGAGAACGTCCTCTACTTGGCTGATAGAGTACGCCTCATCGGCATTGAAAATGTCCGTGGCAGCTTCAATGCCGTTACGGTACCCCATCCATTGCTCCTCGCGCGCGTTCTTGGGTTTCACAAACAGGCGAAAGACGTAGTCGCCATACTCGGGGCCGGTCTTCTCGATAGTGGCGACGGCGTCGCCCTCGAGCCAGCCGGTCAGGTAGAGGAAATTGGATTCTTGGCGATACGGGTGGAACACGGCGCCGGATTTATATTGGAGAGATGCGGCGTGGAGGATGGCGACGCCGCCGTCCGTGAGGGCGTGGGCGAGCGCGGCGCGGCGGTCGGCATATTCCTGGGCTGTGATACCGGGAGTCACTGTAGGATTGTCAACATTCAAACCTCCAACGGTGCGGCGAGTAGGGTGTGGGAGCTCATACGTTCACCAGGGTTGAGGATATGGGGATGTGTTTCGTGAACGGGCTGGCCGAAGCGCAACTCCGAGGCCGAGACGGTAGAGTAGCCCCGGCGAGGGGCGACGCACCGGAAGGTATGAGCGTTACGAGTGGCGGCAGATGCGAAGTTACGGCGGGAATACTGCGCCGTCAACGTTTGAGTTGCTGCCGCAGCGGACGCCGTTTGCCGGGACGTCGCATGCCGGAGAGGCACCTGTTCAAGGCTCCGGAGCAGAGACCGAGAGAGCTTCATCGTCCCCCAGATATGCGTGGTCGTTGAAGAAGCCGAAGGATGGTATGCGCCCGACAAGCAATGGCTATACGTACTGAGTTTACCGGATGGCCTCTCTCCAGCACTGCCAAGTACTGTGCTGTACAGTACCTGTCCCTACCGCTAAGCTTCCGCGATGTTGTCAGTGGAGTTTTCGGGTGCTGGCGCGCCGGGATGCCGATCGATGGAAAGCGGGACGGTGCGTCGACAATGGGCGGGAAATAAACTAAATAAATAAAACAAGCGCGTGCCTTACACACGTCAATGCTAGGTGCGATTATTCCGTCATGGCACCAGCGATAGACTCGTGGTCTTTGCTTTTTGATTAATGCCCAAGTCACGGCATGTGAGATCTAAGTTATGCGTCGGCTTACACCGACTTCTGTCGACCGTGACAATTGCACCGCCTTGCGAGGACGATTGTTTATCTTACCCTGCACCCGCAGCACCGTACTAATCAATCCCTAAATTCACTGTAGCAATGTCTCAACTGTCAATATCCATCTGGTTGCTGGTGCAGCCGTCTGGGGTCCGTGCGTGTTTTTGGCAGGCATGTCTCGCCCATGAAGGCTGGCCGAAGCTGGCATAGCGCTGTTGTGCCAAGCGCGAATTGGTCCCCACTGCCAACGAGCGCCAACAACACTACCGCACCACAACAGCAATAGCAATAGCAATAGCAATACTGTAGCAGCAGTCAGCAACAGCACGGCACAGCACAGCACAGCACAGCACAGCACGCCTTTCAGTGAGCGTTCAAGTTCATCACCGCTGGCCCCAAAGCAAACCCACCTCGTTTCCTAGGCGCCCCTTCCGGAGCTGGAGGGAAAAAAGCACACACAATTCCCACCCGAAGACTGAAGACTTTACTTTGCTGTTTCTCTTTCCCTCCTTCTCTTGCTTGTGCCCTATCTCTCTCTCCTCCGCAAGTCATTCACCATTCTTTCGAGTTCATGTCTTGGTAGCAGCATTTCTTTCTAACTCTTGTGCCCTCCCCCCCCCCCACTCAGCTTCGCTCCAAGACGTGTCCGCGTCGCGTGCCGGGACTGGCTTTCTCTACCACACTCCAGCCCCTCCTCTGCCACAACCCTCTCGCCCATCCGACGTCAACAACCAACTCTTTGTCTCATTTACCATCACCGAATTGACCTTGCCTAAAGGTTCTCGGCCATCGGCCTCCCAATCTTCTAGTCGCTTGCTCTGGTAACGGTCGTCTTCGCCGGAGCATGTTGACGGGCTCGTTATATGGCAACCATATCCATATCTCCTTCGCCTGCTCCCATCTCGGCCATGTCCACGAGACGGGGCCCGCTGACAAATAACCCTAATGTCGCCAACTCTCCCATGCGCGGTGCCTCTGCCCTGGCTGGCTATGCCAAACAGAAACGCTCCTATGCTACTGTTCAGCGTGAGGAGCTTTATGGCCAACCTCCTCCTCTAAAGAAGCAGGTCCTTGATAATGGCACCCAGCGCGGCGCCGTGCGGTCGCCCACGCGATCTACTAGGTCGCAGCAGGCCTCTGCCCAGCGAGGCACGACGCGCCCTGCCACCAGAGAACGGTCGACGAGAACTACCTCGACTCTGAGAACAGCTCAGGATGTCGATAATGAGAAGGAAGTGTGGAAAAAGCACCACCGTGCCAAGTTCCCCAAAATGGTCTTCTACTTCGAAAGCATCCCCGACGACATCCGTGCGAGGCTAACCAAGAGGGTAACATATCTTGGTGCTGTATGTCGATAGCTTGGTCTCTACTCAAATTCTTCTTCCAGCAGCTGACTGTCATTCTAGCGTCAAGAACCCTTCTTTTCCATCTCTGTCACTCACGTCATCACCACTCGTCCGATCCCCCCCGAGAGGTCTGAAGCCGAAGCCGAAACTCAGCAGGAACCCGAGCCGGAGCCACAAGAGGAACCCGAGCCTGAGGAGCAACCTCAGACCATCAACCCTTCGCTTCTGAACCGCAACCCCGAGGCCCGAAGGAAGCTTCTTTTTGAATTCCGAAGTGCTCCTATGAGGTCCCAGAACTTGGATGATCCCCTGAAGCGAACCAGAGGATCGAGGAACAATGACGTTTTACACAAGGCCCGTGAGATGGGAAAGAAGATATGGTCGCTGGACAAATTTCAGACGATGCTGTCGGTGCTGCTGGAAACAGAGACGGCCCAGAACGCATCTTACAGCTCTAGGACCGCAAGCACACGGGGCCACTACAGTACGACCAAGGGCACGCAGGAACCTAATCTACTCCAATTGCTGCACAACGAACGCCTCAATGGCCCTTCAGATCGCGACCCTACAGCCGCCAACCGAGAACTCACCTATTTCAAGGGTCCTCACATCTACATCTGGGATATGGATGAGAAGCAGAAGCCTATCATGGTTCGGGAATACCCCAAGGTAGCCAACAAGGCCGACGGAGAGTGGCCCCAATTTCGAAGTGTTGGAAACGGCCGATGCCCCTTCGTGGAGGAGGTTGAGCATGTTGCCGACAAGGAACACCGCCGCCGGCGAGAGCAGGAAAAGGCTCGTGCCGCCGCCGCCGCCGCCTTCTTGCGAGAGGACCCAGTACCGATTCTGAAGCCGCCTCAGATCCCAGCGCCCAAGCCCGTAACTGGGAAGCGGTCACTGGTAGAGATGGAAGACGGACAACACCGGGCACGTGGCATTTCGCCGAATGAGATTTTCAACCCTGCCAAGGCGGCCATGTCGAAGCAGATGGAGACCCGCCCACAGAACGCTTTCACGAGCCGCGCTGGAACAGGCAGGCTCTTTGCTGGCGAGCCGGTTGCATCAGGCGTGCAGCCATCAAACATTACATCAGCTATCCGGTCGCAGATGATCTCATCTACCTCGGGTGTCAACGGAGCCAAAGCTGGAACCAGCAAGGAAGTCCATGGCCTGCAGCGCAAGGTGTTGCAGAAAGCTGCCCCTGCGTCCCACGATGTGAGCTCCCGCCGTCTCGCTGAAGTGTCAATGGACGCTGCCTCGAGCAGATCGACAATGACTCGGCAGACGTCGCGGCCTGCCGAGGTCCAAGATGACGATAGCCAGAAGGCGACCGAGAGCAGGGAACGCAAGCCTCAGGCGCAAGCTCTGAAGAGCAAGAAGGATCTGAAACCTGGCTACTGTGAGAACTGCCAGGATAAATTTAGAGACTTCGATGAGGTTAGTCAATTTTTCGAACCGCGAAGCCAAGTATGAATGCTTACACCCAATATAGCACATCCAATCCCGAAAGCATCGCAAGTTTGCCGAGAACGACGACAACTGGCTCGAGTTGGATAGTCTCCTTTCTCAGCTGAAGCGATTGCCCAAGTACTCGTCTGGGTCGGACGAGGAAACTGGGTGGTGACCATCTCCATCTAACCTATCGCCTCTACACATTCATCAACAAAGATGATGCATCGCCCGCTACAACCGCCCCCCTCCTATGCGCCTCCTCAGGCAACTCGCGGTCCCCCCTGCTACAGTCAACGCTGCTATCATAACCTCGATCCACAGTCCGACGACGAACGGTTTCCTTTGCAGAGAGCGCCAGGGCCATGGCCACGACTCCTTTTTGTACACCTCAAACACAGATATTTCCACCCCTCGCAGTAAAATCGAGCAGCAGAGGCCGACATATATATACCCTGCTTTGGAATGAACCGTGACGACATCACCCCCCGGTTGGTTCAATCACAGCCTCTGCTCTGGGCGTTAAAACGGCCTAGGATGTTCCCTTCTCTTCATATCTTACCCGTTAACCAACTACATGGCTTGCATGCTCCGGCATCAAGCGGCATGGTCTGGCAACTATTTTACTTTTCCTCCAAGTTACCTTCTTTCTCAACTTCCAATTTTGGAACTGCATATATCCACGTACACAGAGGGGGGCGCTTCATCACGTTCCGGTGAAGAGATACGTTAATGGCATAGCATGGCATAGCATGACATCGCGCAACGATTAATGACTGCATCGTTGGAAGAGTTGTCATGGGTTTTGGCGGAAGTAGTCGGAGCAGGAGCGAGCTTTCGAGGGGAGCAGATATGTATGCTGTGGGGGACGGGCAATTGCAGATGGACGGCCAAGGCAAGGAGACTTGGTTCGTTCGATGTAGATAAGGTACAAGATTTGTATATCTAACCTCCATGTTACATAGCGAATGTGAACATTATGAACAAGCTGGTCTCTCTCTCCCTGTGCAATGCCGTGAAGTACTGTCTGTCGACCTTTCGAGTCATACAACGACTGTAGATGATTGATTGTTCGTCCTCTTCCCAAGATGTCGGATTGCCAAACCCTACGAATCGTCGCTACCTGCAGCTTGTGCCAGGTACTCTCCCCATGCTGTCTCCTGCTTCTCAGTAACCAGACATCTGCGAAACAGAGCTGCCTCCTTTTTTCCCTTCCCATTCTCTCACGCTTCACAAAGGCACAGACCCAAACACAAACACAGACAGTCGTCGAGACAATGCGCATGCTCGACTCTCATCTCCATCATCCAGCTACGTTGCGGGTCAGAAATTTACCGAGATGAGGATACTACAAGATACATTGCTACCACGAACATGGACAGGATCAACGGCAGACCGGGTATCAGGTTATGATATCACCGCCCAGGGAACGAAAAAAAAAAAAAAAAAAGAGCTACGGAGTTCTACTCCACGGTACTCTAGAGAGAGAAGAGAGTACATAGATAGGATAGGGCAAGGCTAATGTTTCAAGTTTCCGGGCTAAGAACACCCTGGATGAAGATCGATGCTCTTTTAGGGAGTGCCACAGCCGGAGAATTAGTCGATCGCGTGCCCTCTCCCGACAGCGTCACTCGCTTCATCTGGTGCGGCTGTAATTACGATAGTCCAGAGACAGTCCTGAGCGAACACGTTTTCCGACTTCCCAGCCAAATGCCAGGGTGAGGCTGGTATTGGGATTGGTATATGACGTCTGTGAGCGGGGGAACGGACCCTTTGACAGGCATCATCGTTACAAACCGACACCGACAGAGGTGAAGGAGAGTAAGATGAGATGAAATAAGATAGAATACCCCGTCTCCATAGTTTTATGCGCCAGTCATCCATCACTCCATCCATCCACCCGGTCTACTCTAGAGCAGAGAGGGGGGGGGGGGGAAATTGTCTGTCTAAGTTAGCTGGGAGAATGGGAAAAAGGACGAGCACCGCCTAGAGTAGTTCTAGTTTATCGGAGAGTTTTTTTCCCACCTCCCTCGTTTGCTCCTTCCTTCCTTCCCTCTCCTCCCTCTCCTTGTTGTAGCTTCCTCTTTATTTCCCCGATACTTTTGAGAGCCACACGTCTTTTTGTTTTGTTTCATCTGCTAGTTGTGTGTGTGTGTGTGTGTGTGTCTCGTCTCATTCGTTCAATCAGAAGAAAAGAAAATCTCGCGATAGCTTCACTCGCGCTGCTTTCCAAGTTCACTCACCCAGTCACTCACCCAGTCACTCACCCAGTCACTCACCCACTCATTCATTCATTCACTCACCCACCCACTCGCTCATTCACTCGACAACGAACAAACAAACAAACAAACAAACAAACACAAGACCATGTCTGCCAAGATCCTCCTCGCCGTCGCCGCGCTGGCTGCGGCCCCCGCCCTCGCCAAGACCGATATTGGCGACTGCACCTACTACGACTCCGTCGTCACCATCAAGACTCGCCCTGACATCCCCGCCTACGCCACCCGCGTCTGGTACGTCCCCGGAACCGGCGAGCTCTGCGAGATCCTCGACTGCGGCGGTGGTCGCGCTCCTCCCAAGACCACCGTCCCCGGATGCGCTGCTTACGAGGGCACCGAGACCTACTCGCCCAGCTACCTTGACCTGAAGACCATCCCCGGCGCTTCCAAGGCTACGGCCTCTGCCGTGAAGGACGATGAGGATGAGGACGAGGAGGCTACGACTACGGAGGAGAAGAAGAAGGCTAGCAAGGTGGCTACCATCACCAAGGCTCCCGCTACCACTGCCGAGGCTACCGCCGAGCCTGCTTTCGAGACGGAGAAGATCGGCTCCGATGTCATCGGCAGTGTGCTGCAATCTGTCTCCGAGATCGAGACCAAGTCTCTCCTCGTCGCGACTAACCTGCCCCCTGCGCCCCTCGTCACGCCTGCTCCCAACTCCGACTCCGCCGCCAACGGCTCCGCTCCCGGGTCTGCCCTGACCTCGTCCATCTCTGACGGTGCCGCCGGCGCCGGCGCCGTGCCCACTGCTGTTGGTTTCCTCGGCCGGTGCCTTGTTGCCGGTGCCGCTGTCGTCGGCCTCCTGTAGATGGTGAGCGAGCGTTGGTCTGTACTAGACGAGACAAGAAAATAATACTAAACTACTCTAGATAGATAGATGGATATATGGATGGATAGATAGACTACCGAGATAGATGGTGTCGCTGGCTGCATTTTCTGTTTTCTTTCTTCGACCCGCCAGCTTCGGCCGTTGGCTCGACACCATCTGGCATCCGGTATATAGACAGACTGGTGGACAATACTCTGCGCAACGTAGCCGTTTCCAAGCCTTTTGTTTCTCTCTTCTGCATGCTCCATCTGCTCTTCTCGGACAGCATCAACGCTCACTGATCAACACTCATCTGAACTTCTGGTACCTTTACAAAGCAGACAACCCCATGTTTTATCTCCTGCTCTACGTCGGATGGCTCGTTATATCCTCCTCCTCCTCCTCCTCCATGAGCAGGGGTCGGTCACATGACGCTAACGGCGGAAATCATCCAACCGCAATCGTCGTAAACTCCCGAAGAACCCATGACGGACGGGATTATCATCCAATAGCACCGACCTAGAGCAGTCCACGAAACATCACAAGTCAAGCTGATCACAGGTCCCAACACAACACAACCCAATAAGTCAGTCACCTGCTATCTAATCGTAATCGCAATCACAATCACTGAGCTGCCCAGTTAAGTTCAAGCACGGCAATGCCGAAGCTCGGCAATTGCGCCAGTAGGGAGAGGGCTGCCCCCCCCGGACCATAACCCCGCGTCTACCCATAGCGGTCCGCCTTCCGTCCACGCTTCAGACGTCGCTCGCGGCCTTGCCCAGTGCTGGAAGGTATCTAATTATTATACTAGAGTAGCTGCTCGATTTACCGGTCCTGATCTGCTCTGCGCTAGAGTGGACGGGCTAGTGCTGATGGAGGATGGTGATTGCACGCAAGGTCCGATCGATATGCATGGGCGCAGACACGGCTCCAGCTAATAGGACTTTGGTGATGCCGGATTCAGGGACCACCAGGAGATGATGCATACCGATGCTGCTGATAACCGAGGGATGACATCGTATTTGTATTTAACTTGTGAACAAGAAGTTCTCGCTCCTGGTTTGAAGTGCCTCCATCACCATCATCGTCATCAGCAGCAGCAGCATCAGCATCAACACCCGCAGTGCGACAAGGCGTCTTAGGCCAGGCCAGACCAGACCAGACCAGACCGAACTTCCGCTTTCACTTCCTCTTCCTCTTCCCCCGGCAAGCTCCAAGCCCTGAAAAATCACAGACTATTCCATCGCACCTGACCAGAACCGCCTTGAACCAGGCGTGATCCGATGACTATTTGTACGTAACACTAACGGTTGGTGATCACACGCCCTCCTCGTCTTATCCTCCTCCTCTTGTCCTCCTCCTCCTCCGCCGCACGGTTTAGCCGCCGCTAGCCGCTTACCCTCCCGGAGCTTTCCTACATCCATCATCTACTCCAAAAGCAGGGAATGCATTATTCTACTTGGAACCCGAAGAAAGAATGAATAAAGTAAGAGTAGATGAGGAAGAAAAAAACAGACCAGAAAAGAAGGCCTCAACCCTCAAGCTACGCCAGTATCGCACATCTCTTACTACGACATTCCACTGATTTGCTCAAACGATAGGATACCTAACCCAGGAACAAGCACGCACACGCTTTGACCCGATGACCATCGTAAACATGGGCTCGACAGACCTTGTCCAGCAGGCCGAGGGGAGGCTCCGGTATTGGTATCGCGACAACTACTTCATTACAAACGACAAGTCCTATCTGGATCCCCAAGTCTTCAACAAATCCCTAAAAGACCAGTGGTGGAGCGAGCCCTTGACGCCGAAGCAGCTACAGAAGGTCCTCGGCCACTGCCTAACGATAGGAGTGTACTGGGTACCCCAGACCGCTGAGGACATGAGGCGTAAGCTTCCCCCTCCCCTTCCCTTGCTCCGCGCTGATGAGAATGGTCAGAGAACGGCATAGCACGCCCTGCAGACGGGTCGCCCATAAAGATGGTCGGTTTCGCCCGCGTGGTAACAGATTATGTCACGATAGCCTACTTGACCGATGTCTTCATCGTCGACGAATTTCAGCGTCGCGGCCTGGCGTCGTGGCTTATGCGCTCTCTCAAGGAAATCATCGACGAATGGCCAGATATGAGAGGGTTGCTCCTCATGACCCACGACCAAGACGCTGCGAGATTGTATCGGCGATCGCTCGGAGCAGTTGACTTCGAAAAAGGGCCATCGGCTGGTCTGGTGGTCCTCGAAGTTCCAGGCCCCGCGGAGAAAGCGACCCCCAAGGATCACTGATGAGGTTGTTTCCGTGCTGATTCCTGTTCCCAATGGCAGTGGGTAATGCCCGTAATGTTCGTTTCATGGCATTGTTTTTCCTTCTTCTCCTGGCCATCTGCGGCCTTCTACCGCTGCGATCCAGACATGGCGGCACGCTGTTCAATAGCACGTTTGTACGGAGGAGCAATAGGTGGCTGGACCGGGTCTAGGGAGACATGGTCCTCAGGGAGCTGATAAGACGCATCAGAGTCGAATGCCGATAGATCTCCACAGGCAATGAATGGCGCAATCCATCGCGTGCTCCTCTCCTTGTCCTCGGGCACTTCATCGTAGACTTCCATCTCCACCACGCCCTGCTCGTTCGCGACTGGACCGGCGGCATCCTGCATCTCCGCATCTGCAGCAACGGATTCCTGAGCCTCCTGCTCCTTGAGCATCTTATCGAGCCTATCACCAACTCCGAGGGGCTCCTCCAGACTCGCGCGGAAGCCAGGTGGAGGGCGGAAGTTGATGCACACGATGAAAGCCTCGACACTGCTCGCGCGACTGGACCGGGGCTTGGCCACAATCACCTTTTCAAAGAAAATCTTGAGCTGGGCGTAGAGCACATCGACGTTTCGTCCGCGGAAGATCTTGGCGACAAATTTACCGCCGGGCTTCAGCACGCACAGCGCGAGGTTAAGCGCGGCGAACAACAGCTGCGACTGTACGTAGATGTCGAGGTCGTGCAGACCCGTAACGTCTGGTGCGCCGTCACTGAGCACCAGATCCACGGGGTGCGAGGCCTGCGTTCCTGCCGTTGAGGCGTCGTATGAAGCATCGAGCGCGGAGAGTAGGAGCGGGACCGTGGCCGGATGGGTGATGTCGGCACGGAGTGTCGTGATGCCAGCTAGGGGGGAGATGGGCTGCAGGTCGATGGATACAATCTTGACGTCGTCGCGAGGCTTGAGCTCCTGCTCCTTTTCCTGCTCGGTAGAGGCTTTGTCCGCATCCGCCTTCTGCGCATCGCTCACGGCGTCGGGCAGGATACCCAGCATCTGCTGTCGGAACTTGGCCTCCTTGTCCTGCCATGCGTTGCGGCCGAATTTTTCGCCCTTGATGAGCACTCGTGAGAGGACCTGCGACCAACTGCCTGGTGCAGCGCAGAGGTCGACGACGCGGGTTACATTGGCGAAGAGGTCGAATTCTGAACGAGGGGAAAGAAGAAAAGAAGAGCAACGGTCAGCGGCAGTTCATGGTGTAGATTCAACGAGGATTGATTCCCTGGCTTGTCGTACCTTCGTCGAGCTGCAGGAGCTTGAAGGCGCTTCGAGCGCGCCAGCCTTGCTCCTTGGCGAGTCGGTAGTAGGCGTCGCGCTTGTCCTTGGAAGATTTCCCCATGTTGGTTAGCTGAGGGGGGGTTTCAGACGTGGTGTTGGGGATTCGGTTTTGATAAGTTGAGACGAGAGCTTCTGAAATTCTTCGTGCCCCGCGCTTCGCAAGGTGGGGTCAACTTGTTTTCCAAGTTAGGTTGGCAGGTAAAAATGGATTACCCTATAATGGACCTCATCTGGCAGATGCCTACGAAGGTCGACATCCTGAAGGTCGACATCTTGAAGCATGATCAAGTCCATACAAGTAGCATTTATTATCGTATAAACTAATTCTTTAGACGCCTAGCTCAACACCAACAACTTCCAACGCCTCCCGAAGCAACGCAGCAACCTTCTCGTCACTTACAACACCCACCGCACGCACTATCAAGGGATACAGCCTCAAGAGATGCTTCCTTCCCTCACTCTCCACCCCATTCAGCTCCGGAATCGCACCGCTCTCGCTCTTGAGATCGACCAGATTTCGCAATATCCACAGAAGCTCCTTCCGCTGGCTCAGCGGCTGTGGCATTTTACCGCGTAGAGGCTGATCGGCAATGTATGCTCGAAGCGACAAGGTGCAGCGGAGTATGAGGAATGGTGCGGTGGTACTGGCGATGCGAGCGTTTAGTGCGGATGGTGCTTCGGAGATTTGACTCTTCTTGAAGCTGGGTGATTTAGGCGTGGGGGGTTGGATCTGGATCACAACTGGTGGCTCCTCTGCTGAGACTAAGGAGAAGAGTTCCTCGCAGGCGACGTAGGACATTCGGCTACGTCTTCTCGGCACCACTGCGACTGTCCGACCTGGACGGGGAGTGTAAAGCGCAGAAAGACCTTGTTCGTGAGTGCCGTTGATGATCGTCTCTTCGACCGGTGAGGGTGCATGGATAATGGACGTCCTAAAGAGGCTTTCCGCATACTGTTTCCGCGTCTTGTCTGTTATAGCCCCCGCACCAAGACTAGGAATGATGAGTTCGCGTAGTCTGTGGAAGGATGAGATGTCAAACTCTTCGTCCTCTGCAAAATTAGTATCAAGAGACGCACTGTCGCAGTCGGCGTCGATGATTCCGTCTGCGACAGCGACAATCGTGGTCCAGATCGACTGTGCCGTACCGCGTGCAATATCCATCTGGTTTAGTTGTGGTAGCGTTACCTGTAGAATGGCCAGGACCGTGGTCGTGGCCAGCCTCCAAGGCTGAACTGACTTCGTGATGGGACGAAAGCGGTACTTGAGGGCTATTGGCTTACAGAGGGCACTCAAAGCTACCGAGTAGGCGCCACTGTTGTATACGTCCGGGTCCGAGAAGTGCTGCAAAATCAGGGCCTCGGCAATCTTCATGCTTGCTTTAGACAGGGCGATGTAAGTACGCTTGGGTCCTGACTGCGAAGTGCTATCTTTGGCAAAGGCCAAAGCAACAAAGTCGGCGACTTGCTTGACCAGAACAGAAGGAACACCGGGAATATCCGTTCGAATCATCTGGATAGCCTCGAGGATGTGAGCCTGTAGGGGGGTGAGGTACTCGACATCGGCAACATAGCTGCTAGTGGAAGCCCCCTCAAGCGCCTCCTGAAACAGCACTACCATTCTCTGAACTTGGTCGGCAGTGAGGTCCTTTTCGGTCAGACGGTATATCTCCGTTAGGACGGAAATGTAAGCAATCAAGCAACCCTGATTGTCTCCCGAATTATCACTGGTTGTTTCGGAGGCGGGAATTCCGCTCGACCACAAGCTCCATGCTGCATCGATAGCCGTCCTACTAAACAAAGGCTTCCCATCATTACCTTGTTGTGCTAGCATGTGGGCTAGAGCTTTGAAAGCAGCGGTGTTGATTTCGAGTACCTTGAAACCTAAAAGTGTTGTGAAGTGTCCTAGCAATTCACTCCACAGACCATCAAAGGACTCATGTGCCGTAAGAATGTCGAGGTAGTTTGCGAGAAGGTTGGACGTGCCGCTAAGCACAACCACTGCTGTGTCGTGCCATTGTGCGCGTCCACCCTCACCCACCTCGTCCGACGTTGAAGCTTGAAGTTCCTCCTCTATGGAGCTTAGGAGCTTGAATATGACGGCCTTGATGCAGATTGACCACGACTCTGGGCTTAGCCGCTCTCCGTATGCATCGAATATTCTGAGCAACGTCTGAACAGCACTATTGCGTAACTCAAGTCTATCATCCGTTGTGACGGTGGTCAACCGAAGTAATAGCAGCACCCATAAAGCTGCGTCCGAGCCCTTTCTGTTTTGATATTCTGTAGTGTTAGCTAAACCTTCAAGCTCAGGTTCTTGAATCATGTCTGTCGTGATGTTGAGTGACTCGTTCTTTCCAGAAAGAAAGTCGGAAAGAACCCAGAAGAAAGTAACAGTCTTTCTAGTGTCAGTCTATTTACAAAAAAGTTAAGTCGGTGAACTTACAGTCAGTGCAATGTTCAAATCATCATCTTGTGAGCAGAACTTGTACAAAGTATCGACCAAGATCATGAAACATGAGTTCGGTAATGAAGTCAAGAAGTCGGAGCAGATAAGCTGAAGAGAGTTGAAAGCAGATCGAACGAGTTTGCCAGAACGGGTTCCAAGCAGTATGGGATTGGCCTGAGAGCCTCGATGATCCTCAGGGTTAAACTCCTTGGAGACGAAGGTGGTGCCAATTATCTCAAAGGCAATATCCCACCCACTGATGAGACTCTCACCGCAGTTCTCAAGTATGCTCTTCAGACCCTCTAAGATGATCTTGTGAATGTCAACATCAGTCGCATGCGTCGCCATCGAAACTTCTCGACCATCTTTGAGAAGGGGCAAGAGAGAGTCTCGCAGCGCTTCAAACAGCCGTAGCTGGATAGCGCCACGAGATTCATCCGTGGAGTTGGCTGCAACAGTAGCAGCCTCTAGCACAACCCTCACTAGGATATCCGCTGCCCGAGTTCTGACCGAAGAGTTGATAGCAGCGGAGGTTAGGGCCGTGATTAGCTCATTAACCAGCCTCGTCCAGCCCGACTCTGAAGGACTAAAGTCGAGCAGTCTTTCAATGTTGATCATGGCAATCTCGCCAAGCTTAGCGAGTGCAAATTGATCCTCCTGAACTGATCCAGAGCTTGCTTGCGACGAGACTCGTCGTGAGTGAACAGTCGGAGTTCGCATTTGCTGGCTATCGGCCGGTGGGGATCGGGGCTGCTCGCTTCCTTCCAGGGGCTCAGTTGTTCGATGTACTAGAAGATGGCAGATGGCTTCGACAACTTCCCTGAAAGACTCGTTAGGAAAGTCAACTGTACTCTCGATCAATCGGGTCCCGGCCGTCTCAACAGCGCGGACCTCGGAGCCAAAATTGGCCATCAAAGCGCTAGCATCGCTGTCGCCGCCTGGGTCAACACCCCGATTCAGGGATGGAGTTTTCCCGGGCGTTTTCCCGCTTACATAGAGCACAAAATCGGCTTGCTGTAACGTCTCGAGGATGATAGTCCAAGCAGAGCCAAGTGTCGGACCTAATGCGATACCTAGATTAAGGAGTGCCCGAAGACAAAGCAGGTTTCTCGTGTTTAGCGTAAGAGAGGACGCATCGAAGGAACTCTGCCGCTTCTCCGACGTTGATGCTGATTGCGTCAAGCTTTCCACGCTCAACAACCCTCGGGTGTTACTGAAAAGGCTGTGTGATGCCTCCGTGGGGGTATTAGGAGTTTGTGGACGTGCTTGCCCAGCGTTCAGGCAAGCTGTTAGAACATTTGGCGGAACAGCCGCCTTACCTAGTGTCGTCAAGAAGGCATCCCTTGGCGTGGTGAGCTGCAGCAAGCCGGCTACGTGAGCAAACCTCTGAAATGCTCGAACCAAACCATGGTAGTACTCCGAATCAAGAGCAGCATAGAGAAAGGTCGAGCAGGTGGCAAGGATTGCCGGCCAACACTCATCCACTATAGCGGCGCATGCTTGAACTTCGGGGAAAAGTGGATGGTCCTCCAAAGAAAGCGGGTTGAGGGGAACAGGATTTCTCTTAAACGACGCTGATCTCTCAAGCCGGTTCTTAGCTGCTGGGCCGTCTGTCTCCATTTGAGTCAGGGCCGGGGAATCGCGTCCAATTTCCTTGGTAGCCTTTCGTCGGCTGCGGGTCTCAGCTGGAACAGTAAGTGGCAGGATAAACTTGGCCAAACCATCAGACACTGAGGAAATGCAAGCCAAGATGAGGCTGTAAACGTAAGATTCAGGAATAGCAGGTGCTTCCGTCTTATCGAGCTGGTCGATGCATGGAACGCGAACTGTGCTCCATTGAGCGCTAATACCCGTATTCGTCACCTCAGTATTGGAACTGCTGATGATGCCCGTCATGCCACTGGCTTCTATAAGCGCTTGATCGGACGCGCTGCTGGCGCTTGCTGTTGAATTGGCAATAGGCATGGTTGACTGAGTACCAAGCCCTATCACGGCCGGTTTCTCCGTACTCAGCCGAACAAAAGTTGCTATCAGGGGTTTCAAGACGTCCTTTTCGTCCTTATTACCATCATACATGGCATAAATACGTCGTAGCAGCGCGTGCTCTGCGAAAATGCCCCGGAAAACCTCCATGCAGAGCGCTCGCTTCCAGAGCACATCATCTTGGTCAAGTAGTTGGGTAAGTGTTGCAAAAGACTCGCCACATTCCGAGGGTAAAATACTGATGTGTCTCCGAATTATCGTGTAGAGAATACGAACAAGTCTGACGGTCGTGGCAAAATTCGGCTTTCCCTTAAGAGCACCCGTGATGAGAGGCATGACACGGGAGCGCAGAATGCGAGCCTGTTCGGGATGGTGCAAAAATACGCTGGCATGGTTGGTAATGACTGATTCAATCAATTCCAACCCAAAAGTCTGAGGTAGCCCTGCAAATCTTAGAAACTCGGGTCGTTGGTTTTCCGTCAGCAGACAGAGGTCATTGAAGATCTAGCCTGTTAGTGATTGCCCAGTACAACAACAGGAACGTGGTGCTTACTCTGTAAGCATCCAAGGCGGCGGCACGAGGTTCAATCTTGCCATCTGCCGTAGTTGTCTCCAGGCCGTCACCCCCCTTCTCTACCAAGCATCAGGGCATGGTCATAAAGGAAGATCCAAAGCTACTCACTATCTTCAGTGACGACCTTGTCGAAAACCGATACTACCAGCTGTTGCAGGGTCGCGGCTGACGTATGATTCACGATGGCATTTTTGCTGTTCTGTAAAGTCGAGCAGATGTTCAGAGCGGTTACCAACAAGTTTCCGGTAAGATCTGTGGAATAATTCTGCAAGAGAGACGGAAGAGCTTGCAAGATCTTCAGCTGGACATCTAGACCAGCAGATGTAGCCTGCATCAATGCTTCTAGTACTTGGTTCAACTTGGACCGCGGCAGAGCTTGGGCGACAATAAGCCGCTGTAAACACACTATGGCGATGCCCGTAAATTTGGCATTCTTGGTACCGCATGCGATGATGAATGGATTCACAAAATTGAGTTTTCGCGATAATTCTGTCAGGGAACGTTAGACCAGGGGTCATGTCTATGGGGAGAACGAAACAGACCTTCTCGAGCTGTCTGCTCAGGCGAGTTTCTCAAGCCTCTCAACTCTTCAAGCGACTTTTCTGCGGCCTAGTAACCAAATCAGGTCCTCTAACTCTAATTTACGACTGATTGGAAGGCCTAGGTTGCTCACTTGTCGAAGGTCATTATGCTTCCTCTTACTCTCCTGGACGAGGTTCGCCAGCTCCGTGGCCAGCAGTTGAGTCGTCATCTTGGGCAGCACAGAGCATGTGAAAGCTCAGAAACGAGCGTAGAGGTTCTACACGCGTCCATACAGCTCCTTAGGTAACAAAAAATTGCAGTTATGGATTTAAGACTTCGAAGCGGTTGCTGGAGTTCTACCAAGACAAACCATGTGTCCCTTGTTGATGAGGTGGCAGTACCACTCACCGCCCTCTCACGTGGCGTTCGGCTGTGGTGTAGGCAAGGCGACGACGCTTTACATCAGTTTCTTGGAACCCCAGTCTTTTTTTTTCTCTTCTATCAGCATCTCTGCATATCTTAAGTCATTCATTAAGCATTGATTTAATACTTAGCATCGTCTCAAACAATTTTAGATGCAAGTCTGCCTTCATAAAGAGAAACTCCCAAGATGGAGATTCGTCATATGCGTATAGGCACAAATATTGCGTCTCGCTATTACGATTTTCCCAACCGCCAGGATGGCCGAGTGGTTAAGGCGGTGGTTTTAAGTCCTTTCATGAACCTGAACACCACTATCGAGAGATTCCTGGGTTCGAGCCCCAGTCCTGGCATTGGATCCCAACTTTTCTTTTTGTCTACCGTCTTCTAATCATCCAGATTACCATCGTGTGAAAACTCATCTATGAATGTTATCCTTTGTAATGTTAATGAATGCAGTTGAGAATGTATAGGGCCAATTGTTCATGAGACACGACAGCGCTTCAATACGCTCTATTTGAAGCCAATTACTTGCCAAAGATTCAGGATGGATCCTATGAACCATCTCAACGACGAACAGGGCCTATACTATATCCAAGTACTTTAATATTCTCAAGAGCATCTCGCAAGCACCGGCACTTGACGATAGTTCACGCTATGCCTTGATGAGCGACGCATATTGGCTGAACAAGCCGTTTTTCAAGTGCCATTGTAAGCTGTTAAAAGTGGAAGAGGAAATGCACTTGAACGTGTAGGCGTACAATATTCTTTGTATTTCTGCTTATCCTGGTTCTACCCCTACCATTTCCTGAACGATGGCCAAAGCAAAACGGAAGACTTAGAATATTTGATATCATAGATAAACATGCAAAGCAGCTGTCTCTCTTTTTTTTTTGGGGGGGGGGNNGGGTGGTTTACCACGTCCAAAGGCCGGTATTCATGTAGCCGTTCACAGCTTAATCCCAATGCAAAGGATGGCGGAGATCTTTGTAGCACAGGAAAGACACGAAGTAAAGTACTTAGGCAAATGGTTTGGGTTTTCTGTTTTGAAAGCAGATAAAGCCATGGCGTGTCAACGTAATTGCTCAAAATTCCGATCTAAGTTCAAGCGCCGCTAAAATTGTAATCAGTTCATGTAGATGTAAGGAAGCACGGCAAGCCTACCAACTCCATATTTAGCATTTCGTTTTCATACATGACCGAAAGATTTCGTTCAGACAGGGGCGTTGTTGAACAGATAAGATACAGATTCACCGTTGTGAGTTCTGCGGATAGCCTGATGTACTTGGTGAGTGGTTTGTGGTGTCACAGGTTAGACCGTTACATACCTCACCCAACGTGCCGGACACGTCAATCACCTTCAGCTTAGGACAGCGCTGGAGCTTGTCGCCCACTTTGAGTGCGTTAGTTAGATAATTATAGCGATGGATGATGCTCCCGAGGTTGTAGGTAACCCGAGCGATAGTATAGACTCACAGGGAACAGCTGGGGGAAAAGCAATATGTTAGCACGCCGTGTTGTCAAGCTACAGTGTCTTAGTGATACTTACTGTTCGTCACAACCAGACCAGAGAGACACGAGGCATTGATGGTATCGATGGCGTTACCACTTAGAATACCATGGGTGACAATCGCATAGACCTCGCGAGCGCCGTTTTGCTTGACCGTCTCCGCAGCCTTGGCAAGCTAGTGTCATAGTCAGAATGAATACTCCCATCGGACTTACTAGAATACTTACCGTGCCACATGTGTCCGCCATGTCATCCACGAGGATTGCAATCTTGTCCTGGACATCACCAACAAGAACCATGCGGCCCACAACGTTGGGGCGAGGTCGCTCCTTATGAATGAGAGCAAAAGCGGTGTTGAGGCGATCGGCGATGGAGGTGGCACGCTTCGCACCACCAGCATCGGGGGATACAATCACACAGTTCTCTATATCAATGTTTCCGCGGATCCAACGCAATACCGAGGGCTCAGCATATAGGTTATCCACAGGAACATTGAAAAAGCCTTGGATTTGAGAGGCATGCAGATCCATGGTGATAACGTGGTTCTGGACCTAGTTAGCCGGGCACGTTTACCCTTGATATATCATTTTGACGTACGCAGCCTGAGACTTGAAGCATGTTTGCAATTAACTTGGCGCTGATGGGCGCACGGGACTTGTCTTTCTTGTCCTGGCGAGCGTAAGGGAAGTTGGCAATGACAGCCGTAATGCGTCGAGCAGAGGCAGTTCGACAAGCGTGAATCATGATAAGAAGCTCCATGAGACCGTCATTGACATCTCCAGGGGCTGTCGACTGGAGGATGAAAACATCTTCATCTCGAACCGACTCACCGATAGAGACACTCGTCTCACGGTTTGAGTAGTTCAAGCTCATCGTGTTCGCGATATCAATGCCGAGTCTGAGAAGCCTAATCAGCGTCAATCCGAACAACCGCCGGCTCGCCCAGCCAGCTAGACACGATATCGACATACCGCTCGGCGACTTTGGCACTGAGCTCCGGGTGGGAGCTCCCAGAGATCAACTTAATCTCGTTCGCCATTTGATCGAGCATATCGAAGGAAGTGAAGTCAAAGCGGGGCTGAGATTTTTTTTCGGGCTGAGAAAAAGGCCGGTGGGGAAGCGGTAAGGCTAGGATGTGCTCATATACTAGGTAGTGAAGCAGTCGTCAAGTAAGAGCTGATTATCTGTCCACGGGTTGATGATGTGCGTGGAGAGGGAAAACCTGGGGGAGAAGGACGCAATATGACTAAGACAGCCTTGACTATCAAAGTTTTCTATCAGGGACATGAGCCGTCGTGAGTTTTGGTGGAGCTGAACGCTACCATAGAGTCAAGCGGAGCAAAGCGCTTCAAGTTTCGAGTCATGTGATAACCTATAGGCTTCCAAACTGCGTTGGTAGCCTGAGGTACATCTCTACCTCTAGGAGGATTCAAATGAGGCTTGTATCGCACCCAGACACCACAAGCCAACAGCCGGATAGAGTTTGGATATCCGACCGCGAACCGCGCATTAGGCAAGCTATGGTTTTAATGACGCGCTCTGTCCCATTTCTCAAACCTCAACTACACCAGACACAATGACTTGATACTAGCCAAGACAGATTCGAGACGTCATCTTGAAGCCCCTCCACTGCCGGCTTGTACCGGCATGCCACTGGGGGGCTAAGAAGAAATGGATCACCATCGGCCCACTATTCATTCGCCGCCCGACCCTTCTAACTTTAGCTCTTTCAACCTCATTTAGTAACTATCTACGACGCTTGACGATGTTCACGATACGCTTCCCGAACCCTTCGTACCTTCTCCTCAAATAAGAAATATACTACAACATCGTTCTGCACCCTGTGAAACGTCTCAACGTCTCATCTTGCCACCGCATCTTCTTGCACCAGTGCTTTGATGCCCCGTCACAGTCCACCCTCGACTCACACCTCTTGCTCATCTCGAACATCGCATCTGAACCATGTCCGATACGAGGCGCCCTTCAGCATGGCTCAAGTTCATCACTTTCCTTCGCGGCTGAGCCCGAGAAACCATTCGGCCACCTCCCTACATGATATGGCGCAAAACCATCGAAAGCTCCATCTGCTCGTCGCCGCCACAGGACCCCGCGATACGTCTTGGGCGCAAGCCCTCGTCGTGCGACTATCCAAGAACCCCCAAATAGAAGCCCGGGCGATCGTCGACGATGTGGTCCCCCGGCTTACACAGACGATTATCGTGATGCAAAATCGAAGTTTGGCCTTGGGAATGGGTGATCGAGCGGATGATATCGAATTTTATCGACAGCAAGCCTTTGAGTTGGTAACTTGGGCGGACCTAATGGTCTGCGCTCCCTTGGATGCCGATACTATTGCCAAGATGCTCTCGGGCGTGACTGATACATTTATTGGAGAGGTGCTGCGTGGATGGGACCCCCAGAAGCAGATCGTCCTAGTACCCGGCATGAGCACGCACATGTGGGCGAATCCTTTGACTAAGAAGCAACTCAGCAAGATCCAGCGAAAGTGGACATGGATCAGGCTAGTTGCACCTGTTCTGTGGCATTATGAAGGGCTTACAAACCCCAAAAGAGTACCCAACTGGAATGGATTCAACGAGGTGCTAGGGATCATCAAGAACCAAGCCGACCTATTGGGGCTGGGTCGCGATGTCGAGATTGCTACAAGCATGGCTATGGTTCCTGATGGAGACGTGGACATCCAGTCAAAGCTTCCGCCCGAAATTTGGACCCTGATCCTCGATTACGCCGGCGATTGGGAGGTTGCAAAAGCATTGGGTATCTACACCAACCTACCAATGCCTCCCAAGTGGACATACGAACCCCGAGACCCTTTGAATCCACTCAAGGTTTACGAACATGAACTCGAATGGACCGCACTTACCTGCAATTCTGCAGCGATCTGCAAAAAGATATCACAATCGCCACCCGACTATCATGATTTGTCTGCATTAGTGGTTAAGCTGGTCATCAAATTTGGCCTCATCGAGGTCTTGGCTTATATGGAAGCTAATCGACCAGATCTCTTCAAGGCATTTGATGGCAGAACATTACCGACTCAAGCATCGGCATACTATCCTCGCACTGATGTACTGGACTACTGGAAACGAAGCAGCTGGTTCAAAGACCGGCACCTATACGATTCGGAAGCTGTGGACGGAGCTTCGAAGAATGGCCACGTCCGCATATTGGATTGGTGGTGGCGGCGGTCAGGGCTCCAACTACGATACACCGAGACGGCATTGGAGCAAGCGAGCGGCAATGGCCACCTGCTCGTACTAGAGTGGTGGCGTGATGCGGCAGCACAAGACGACCAAGTCGTTCTTAGACCAGGGCGATCCCTACTTTGGGCAACGCAGCATGGGCAGGCTCACGTCATCCGCTGGTGGGAAGCTTCGGGTATTCCCGTTGCGCATGGTGACAGCGTAGCCAACATGGCTAGTCGATGGGGCCAGGTTGAAGTCCTAGAGACATGGAGACGATTAAAGGGGGACGACAAGTTGGTCTACGACGCCGAGGTTCTGGTTACGCCGACCATATTTCAGCACGTGGTCGTACTCGAGTGGTGGCGCAAATTTGCCCACGGTGAACTTGAGGGCATGGAAGGCCGCAAGCACACGGTAGAGTTTCGAACTTGCAACATCGAAGAAGCCCTCGAGGACAGCATCGGAGATCAGTGTACCGTGCGCAACTGGTGGGCGAGGAATGGACTAAACTTGGGGCTGCGAAACGAAGATTGGCTAAAGACTAGGTTTCTCTAGTGCTTCAGTTAAGTCAAGCACAGCAAGGAAGCCGACTTTCTGCAACTACAGGCAATCTCGATATGAAAACATGCTGGCTAGCATACGAAAAATTCATTCTTGCGTTAGCAACATGGAGGATGGGTAGAATCTACACAACTGGGAACATCGTGTTGGCTTAGGGTCGTGCATTATCTGGCGCGTGGGTGTTCTGTGGCTGAGATATCTTGATTGAGTCCGGATTTAGCGTAATGATTAGCAGGATATGATACCACGTAACAGCGATATACAGCTGTGACTGTTTTACAATCTAAAGGTTGAAAGCTCGTGATGACGTTGGCCTGAAACTTGCGAAAGGAACACTTTTCGCTCGAATTCTCTCACACCCTTGAGCTGGCTTATCTGCTCTGAAAGCGAGTGGCAAAACTCAGCATCATTCTCAGTACTGTTCCGTACAAAAGCAATATTCTGCTCCAACTACAATGGTATGTGCGCAAACATTGAAGACTACTACCTGACACGGGTACTCAAATGACGAGTCTGGAAGCCTCTCCGTGTCCCCCCCCCCCCGGACTGCCATGAGTTCGCGGGAGACTTGCCTCAGAGAACTTGCATGCGGTGGGCCAGCGGAGGTGCATCGGCATACACAACCTCTTATAGTCCAAGTAAGTGGACGAGACGAAGATGAGACTTGGGTGAAACATTCGCTCCGCCTTGTCTCGGAGCGAGGAACCTCAGGATACAAAATCTGACAACAGCAACTTGTTACATACTAGTACTCAGGTAGACCAATGCTGAGCCGGTTGGACCGAACGGATTAGTATATGCTACCTACTGTTCTTGAAGGGTATTCTACTACTAAGTACTAGCATCTGATGTTTGGGAACTTTTGACTGTTGTCGCTGTGCAGGGTCTTCGCGTCCAAGGTTGAGCATCCCTGTTCTCCGAAGGCCTAGATCTGAAGCATCGGAACAGCCGGGCAATGATGCAGAGCTTGGTAAGATCTGGACGGAAATCAGAAGAGCTTCTTTCTTTTCTTTTCTTTTCTTTTCTTTTCTTTTCTTTTCTTTTCCTTGGTCCCCTTCTTGTTCCTCTCCTTCCAGTTCAAGCCTCAATGGTGGAACGACAAGGGACCATGTGCACTTGATTCTGGTCAGCTGTCAAAACGGTAGGTCCCGACGTTGCAGTGCATACTTGACATTGCGAACCCATACAGGATGCGATATTTGCCGAGGGGGACTACAAGGATGAAGAGAGGTGATAATGTGATGTGCAGATATATCATCTTACGGTTTGCATGTTGAGCTTGGGAGCGTGAAAGTACTAGAGATAACTATAGAATTGTCGGCGTGTCTGTAGCGCAGAAAGAATAAAAGAAGTAGAAGCTATAGAGAAGGTAACTAGAAGAAAAATTAGGCTCCGAGAAAGAGTGCGCTTTGACGTTCTCCTGAGTGCTCGGTTCGCCTGGAATATGACACGATGGTACGATTGTGATTGATATACCCCAGTTGGCGTAATTACCTATCAAATAGTAGCAAAGCGCAAGGCGATTAGACCCATGATGGGCTTATCTAACAAGAAGACTATTTTCAGTCTTCCATTTCTTTCTTCTTACAAGCTGGCAATATCAGAACCGAATGACACTGCACAACTTAAAAAACATCCTTCTCAAAGTAGCTCTGCGCTTGGGACGGGTGGCATGGCGATCGAGCTTCGAGCTCATACCCGCCCCAGGAAGCTCGTTTGCTTGATCAAATTCAATCAACGGGAGTGGCGTTCGCACTTACGGACCTGCAGCAATCCATTACTCAAGAATCTATCGAACAAAACAGACGGTATGACTCAAGGAGATGATGCTGTGCTGTTTAAGCTTGGATGAGAAAAACTGCCATTTCGAACCGAGGGCCCACTTGAGACGTTCTGCTTCCTTGTCTTGGATGACGAGATGAATGAACCTGGATATCGATGCTTTCGTTGCTTTCGTTGCTTTCGTTGCTTTCGTTGCTTTGATAGAGCAATCCTTTGATGAAATCTCTGAAGACGTGAGGAATAGATGGATAGTGGAAAGGAGGAAAGGGGGGTGATGTTTACAAGAAGGTCGTATTTGTTTGCCATTTTACGGTTTGATTTTTGTGTCTGGGCTGATATTGTCATCATCCATTAGTAGGATGTGCTAGAATTGCTGGACAGGGATATAAGTAGTGAACGACTATTAGATTCTTCATCACCGGCATCAAACTTGAATGTTTTGCGTAAATCGCGACGCTGGGGTAAGCAGCCGTTTGAGGCATGGCCATGCGCTACTGCGTTGAGCCATCAATGATTAGCCTCGCACCAGAGGACTTGTCGATACCGCTATGGCGGATCTTGGTATTGACGCTAGGTAAGCTCGTGGGCTGATTGATGCCAATGACTCTCATCCCTTACCTCGGGGTATGCGAGTGACAGATAATGATCTGCATGAGATAGAGTTGCTAGCCAAGCTCTCCGGGTGTCCACGATTGGCCTTGTAGCTTAGGACGTGCGCCTAGCGGAAATAGCTGATCAGGAACGTGGTGTTGTGAGCCGCAGTAGAATTAGGACTGCTAGCCAAGTGAGCAAACACAATGTGATCCTCATCGGCTAAACGAGCTCTTCATTTCGTTTGAAGACCCCTAGATAGACGCATGTGAGCCCAGGCGAAAGCACAGCAACGAGATCAGCCCTATGCTGACGAGCGGGCGGAGGGCGGAAGCGGTGCTAACGACAGAAGAGACGCACGAGCGTGCGTCCCGTACAGCCGTGCCACGCCAGACGGCGGAAGCGACATGTGCAGCAGCCGAGACATTGCCGAGCGGACGTGATGAAGACAGAATACTGTAGGTATGTAGGTATGATGCGGGCCAAACAGCAGCTCGCCAAGGTCGCCTACATGGTAACGTTATTACTACGCAGCGTCGTATCCTGTTCGTAGCGACGGAGCACGACGGAGCTGGACACCGGTTGGTGAAACTGCGTACAGCCACTCAAAGAACCGTGCGTTTGGATGCGGAACGAGGAGGATTCTACTGTACTTTCAACCCCCTTCCATCCTGAATGGGGGGTTTCTTTTTTTCCCTATTTCTTTAAACACATCCGCGGCGCGGAAGATGGACGAGACGCAATGTGGCGGCTGCGCCCGGCGGGTGATCGTGAGTGCGGACGGTAATTCGCTGCAATAGCATCAGCATCACCCCTGCATATGTTGAGGGCTCCTCAGTGAAGGGTGGTGATACTACCCTTGACGAGTCGAACCGCTGAAGGGCACGACAATTTCTTACCCGCACATGCACGTGGTAAGAGAGTCCTTTCTAGACAGGTTGAATACGACAGGGTCCATCTCTCGTCCGCTACAACTTCAGCTCACCAACGACAATGACAGGCCGCAATCCTCAGGTAGTCTAGGGTCTAGTGTGAAGGACATGTATTCTCGTCTCCGTACCATGTAAGAGACTGGTGAGATGGGAGAAAAGGAGCCCCACCTGATGAGATGGCTCTGCAGGATCCAAGATTGCTGTGGCGTTGCTTAGAGCATCTTGTAAGCCTCGGCCGGCGTGTAAAGCTCAGTCCAGCTGCAGTTCGTTGTTGGTGGCTCTGAGAGTGTGGGCTGGGAAGAAGAATATTTTCTCAGGATAATCGTCATCGATAATCATCCACATCCAAGAAACCCAGCGATACATGCGGTGGCCGCTGCGAGGACCCTTGTACGCTCACTTACAGTACTGCCTTGGTTTGCTAATCGTGGAGGGAGTTGAGGAGTCAGAGGGAAGGCACGGGCCAAGCAGCTGGGCGGAGCAGATCTTCGGCAAACACACAGACCCTTTTCCCCTCCCCTTCCAGAGGTGATGAATGGAATGGTCTCTGCTCTGGTGCGTACTGTAGCTGTGGGCTCGTCGGTTCATCTAATCACTGATGCTGCGGATGTTTAGCGATCTCTCGACTAAGCGACGACAGTACGCGGGTCACTGTTGGCGGCGAACGACCAACTAGGGAAAGGGGAGTCGGAGGGCAGGGGACTTGGTCGCTTGCCTGGTTCCAGGTGTGCCAGGTAGGCTACTGCAGGGGCTTACAGGGGTTAGGGTAGACCCCTGAGCCCTGATACTGGGCACGTCACTCAGCGTTAACTCCGCTGAGACGAGGCAGTGAGAGCACCACAGGTCGGTTGTTCTTTTTCGACGGGAAACCCTGTTCCTGGTAGTTAATGTCGCGACGTACTAATAAGTATTAGTGCTCAGGGTATAGGTGTACTGTAGTTTTGGCACGCTTGAGGGTCGTCAACGTGCTACGTACAGGTTGTAAAAGCGTGATTTGGACTTTGCGATGGTAGCTTGAGCCAGTTCTGTCATCTGAGTTGCGACCCACGCAGAAGTAGGTACGGTACATTTCAGAGACTTGCGTGATGCCGGTCGACTACGGTCTTATGCATATAACAGATGAATTGGGATCTTGCCATGGTGGTCTGCCTGCGCCAAAAAGTCATCCAGCGCCTCACGCTGCACGGCAAACCATATCCGCGATTATTGACAATGTTAAAAAGCCAAGGCGCGCTCGCAATGGTCTAGTCGATGCATCCAGCATCCCGGAAACCCCTTGTGGTGGGCATCCCAAGACCACGGTCGTGACCCTGCTTGACTTTTGTTGGCTTTGCTAGCTCCCTAAATCCCGATACAAAGTGCCGCTTATAGCACGAATAGTTGTTGTTACTAGTTGGAATGAGGATGCTTCGTTTTGCCTCTTTTCTGCGCCACGTTACGCCCACTCTCCTGACCTATCAAGGCATGGGAGTTTACCGTCTCTATCCTAACTTATCTAACGTTAACAAGTTAACGCTACCATCTAGTCCAGAATCCAGAGTAGACTCTCGGCATCCCGAGTTGCCAATCTATTTGCTTACTCGCTCGTACTCCCTAAGTCAGTAGACTCCTTATAAAGTACCAGTACGATAACTCTCTCCCTCCCTTTCTTCTCGTTTTCCTCTATAAATCCAATTTCTGCTCACGTGTAGCCCATCTTGGTCAACCTCGAGATCCACGGGACCCATTGCAGACCTAGACCAACTTCGTAAAGCAATCGACAGAATCCGACGCACTACCGTATGGTCGATATTGAACCCCATAACCCCGGCGTTAGACACCGAACCTCACCGCACCGCTCCAGCCAGACCTATTCTTCTCTCTGATTGGGCCTCGCCGACCAAGGCCTCTTCTTCGCACCCCCACCCCGCCGTCCACCGCATTCCTCAGTCGATCTGGTTGTTCTCCCAAGCGGGCTTGCGGCTAGATCTCATTTATTATTTTCCTCTTCGCGTGTATGTGGATAGCTCTCCTGCTAGCCTGATCGTTCGGCGGGATTGGCAGATTGCGACTGGGGACCAGGGTGCCGTGCACATCGACAAGGTCCAGCTCTCGTCTCTCAGTGTGGGGCCGCCCCAGCATCAACACGACATCCGTGATCCAAGTCGTCAGTCGTCCAAGGAAAGGGTGCCCTATAATCTGGTCTGGTCCGCCATCATCTCCGTTCCTTACATACTGTAGTCCTAGTGCTTCACTTGTTCAATCTTCTTGGCCCGCGCTCTACATTTTCCGTGGGAGTGGCCATCGTTGAGCGTTTCGACTCGGTCACACTCCCTCTAGGAGGAACCAGCGACGGACACATTGATCGTTTGCCGACCCTGTTTCGTTCTGTTCGACGCCGTCGCGACATGGCCTGTCTGTGACACCGCCATACCCTCTAGGAGAAGAAGACGTCCGGTTTCGCCGCCACCCGGTCTTTGTCGAGCACTGTACATGAGCCTCTGTTGCCTCTTCACTCTCTCTCTCTCTCTCCGTTTTCCTTGACATTTCTTGTTTTCGTACGAACAACTCTCACCAACTGGCCCGCGGAATGTACCAACAAATAGTAGCAATCCGACTTTGACCGCCGCAATAACATCACGCGCATATGCTTCCCCGATACAGCCATTGCTCTCCTACCGACGAAAGGAACGTTTGCGTTTTACTATAAACGTCGGAAAGTCGAAGTTGACGAGCCCACGAAGCGGCAAAAAGGCGGGGGAGTAAGACATTGTTTCACTTCAGGATGGGCAAGTTTTCGTTCCCCGGTCGCAAAAAGCAGCCGCCGCAGGTGACCGTCACCGCTCCTGCCACGAACAAGGCCCACAAGATCTTAGGAGCCTCTGCACTCAACATCGACTCTGCAACGCCATGGGACGATTTGCCCGGCCCCGAGGATGGCGCCAGTACTGTGGCCGCATCTATAACGCCCAATTACTCATCTTCGATTAGAAGTAGCATCTCTAGACGTGGTCTGGGAAAGACAGCAGAATGGGGAGCCGACTCGGAGATTGTGCCGAGATACCTTCTAGATGACGATGTGTCTAACGACGGCTACAACGACGATATGCGCTCCGATTTCGCGAGTATAATACGACGCCAGCAATCATCTTCGACTATCAGATCATTCTACGATAAATCCAAGCAACCGCTTTCAATCTCCCAGCAAACGTCGGCGTCGGCCATGGCGAAAGGTTTCTCATCCAAGGCGCATCGCATGCTCGACATAAACGATGAGTTGTCGCCAAATATCAACAAGAAGAAGAAGCCCACCAAGCTGGACTTGGCGCAGATCATAAGCCAAAATCGCAACAAGAAAGCAGATCGCTCCCAGCAGCCTTGGCAGGCTCCGCTCTTGAACGCGGATCAAGTTTCCAAGTCCCCCTCTCTACTCTCCCAAACTTCAGCGATTTCGCGATCCAGGTTGCGGAATCATCCGACAAAAGAGAGTTTGCGGTCTTCGCATTCTGAATCTGAAGAACCCTCTACTGTCGATACCAACCGCCAAGGACCGACTTATCTCAATGGACTGCCGAATCTGTACGAGCATTATGAGCAAATGTCTTTCCGCCAAGTCATTGATGGCGAACTAGACGTCCCGGACGAGCCATCAAAGGATGAGAAGAAGAAGACGCAGAAGAAGCTGGAAAAGAAGATTGAGAAGAAGGATCGCGGAGCCACTGTGCATACTTCGTCAGCTCGCCCTGCTGCTGCCAATTCCGTACCATCCAAGCCTGTGCGCCTCCCGCACAATCACTATCCTCCACCTTGTCTTGATGAAGACATCATCTCACAATATTCGAAGCGGATTCTGCCGCAAACTCCACAGACCGCTTCAACAGCTGAGCATTCCTCGCCAATTGATTGCGCTGCTAGCATATCGAGCCGACACACTCGCACGTCAAATGCATCCAAGCGCACTGATAGGAGCTTCCAGGACTCTGATCTTCAAGAAAAGAGCGTGCTATCTCTTTCCTCGGACTCTGAAGATGATTTCGAAACCTCAATAAAGGGGCCCGCTTCTGTTCCCGACTATCCCTTCTCAGATACCGCTTCATCAACCTATTCTCGCCCTCGAACATCTCGAACGACTGAGAGCACCGAGAGGCGCCTAAGTAAATGGAGTGTCCGTGCAAGTGTTGCGTCAGGGAGTAACTTTTTAGCCATACCATGTCTCAGCAAAACCCTGGCCGTAAACCCTAGGTCTAGCTCGCTTTCTGGAAGTTCTGCCAACACGATACAAGAGGGTACGGCTCCGCGCTCGTCTTCACGGGTCTCGAGTCTTTCCTCATCGTCTGGCAACACGGCTATGACGTGGCAGAGCAAGCCCGAGACCGGCCTGCAGGCAGCGCGAGGTATGCTGGTGCGTTCAGTGCCAGAGCATAGCACTATCTCTGACCCAGAACCTGATGCGGAAGAAGAGTTCGACGACTCGTGTCCTGAAGTCGAGCAGGACGAGGATACTGAGGAGGAACCAGAACCCATTTTGTTACCTTCCAAGAAGTACAGTCCTCCTCCACCTGCTCAGAAGCGGCCGCCGCTACCGTCTTCCCAAGAGTCTCAGGTCAGCCGAAACAGCCAGCCAACGCCGCCATTAAGCCCCAGCTCAGTGGACTTCTGCATCCATTCCAGTGGCTCTTCGGTCGATGGTTCCACTGATGACAATCGTGTAATGGCTGTCACTCGGCAAGAGGAGATGCTCTTGGCGGCTCTCCGGCACAAGCGACAGGTCATGCGCGAGGAACTCCTCTCAGAACTCAAGCAAGGTGAGAAGACTGAAGTTAAGGGTCACCGATCAAAGGGATCTGAAGCGACGATTACTGAGTCCACTCTTGACCTGGAGTTCCCTGCACCTCCGACTTGCAAAGACAGAACTAAAGTTGCAGCCAATGGCGCTACCGTTATCGACCTACGCCGCAACCCTAGCCAGTCTCGTCTTCGCGCCTCTAGTTATCGTACGGATGGAACACCTAAGGCTTTCCCATACGAGCCTGCTTCCACTCACAGCAGGCGGGACACACTGGACATGGATGATGATGTATCGGATGACCGCCACGAGCGTATTCTCCTCTATCTCGATCACCCTCTTACGTCCGAACATGACTTCGATGAGCCTGAGCCTAGCCCTGACTTCAGTGACTTCATGGAGTTTGAAGCAACAACTTCGGGTTCTGATGCGGACGTTTTCATGTTCGCTCAACATCGCCGCCAAAGTAGTCGCGTTCCGCAAAAGATCAACAAGCGGACGTCTCAAGCTAAGCTTCGGCATATTGCGCCTATCAAGTCTTCCGCTCAGAACCAGTCCGATATGCCTCGTCCTGACAGTCCCGTCTCGCCAGATCCCGTTGCTGTTGCTGCCGGTGGACGTCGACCTACACTCAACAAGAAGACTGCTCGCCTCAGCGCTGTAGGGCCCGTCAGCTGGGGGTACGAGAATTGAGTTACATCTACCTAAAAGTTCTTTTAACATTTCAAGACTTTTCACGCGGATTTAACACACTCCACATTGCTCCCACGAGTCTTTTCTTGTTTTCGAATACATGGCCTGGCAGGCTGTCGTTTATTTTGGGCACAACACAGTTACGAAGCATAGCACATACTTCTCTCTCCATTTCCTCTCTTCATCTTTCTTTTTTTGTTAGCGATAAGGCTTCTCAAATCATCTACTCCTTTCTTGACTTTACATCACTATGGTAGTCTTTTAAGGAACCCTTGAGAGGGTCTTTTGACGGTGCCTGGCGGGTTGCGGAAGAAGGGAGGGCGTAGGAGCCGCTTGACGAATGCAACGACTGGACTCCTGGAAGAGGCATGCACTGTTGGGTAAAGGAACATGCCGGTTGGTTTAGGGTCATGGTGTAATAAATAGTAGTCGACAGTCTAATTGACTGCAAGAACTCAGCAGAGCCATCTTGTCTTCACTCGTGCTATCTCTGTTAGGCCTATTGACCTCTCCAACACTTGCATCCCTGTTTAGTCGGCGAGACACTCCCTCGTCTCTACAAAGCATTGGCGGTCTAGCAAGTTTATGAGTAGGTAGTGCCTTCTTCGGGCTGAGGCAGCTTCTTGTGCTGAGGGTACGCCATGTTTCTATAAATCTTTAGGTTAGCTATCGTAGCTCAGCTCACTCTGGCGAGTCCCGGGTATCTATTTCAAAAGATGAACTTCCCGAAACCCGAGACCTGACACCGCCTCCTTATGCGCTGCAGCTAGAATCCATGACAACTCTCAAGCAGCCAGATCACAATGCCCAAGAATTCTTTGACGTATAGCTCAAAGGGAATAGTATAAAGCATACCTTCGTAGCTCAATAAGAATGGTCTCCATGGTGAACTCGCGTTTCCACTTCTCGAGGCAGGGTAGCTGCCTAGGGTCGACGACTCCGTTGGTCTGGTTGACACAGGGAAGGTTGATGCGGGTGATGAACTGGACGGTAGGAGGCTTGTCGGGGTAGTCGGGGCCGCAGCGCATGCTGACGCTGTAGATGCGGTTCTCGTGGGCGGACTGGGCAAGAGTAGATGTGTTAGCGGAAACATATCCATAGATGGAGCTATCTCTTGGACAGTTGATGTCCATCTGCCTTGATAGGCGGTGCCTTAATCTCACTTATCTTCCGTGATGAACATTTTACTTAGCTGTGCAAAGGATGTTGTTCATGGTCTGTTATAAGCGAGCAAGCATCGACAGGGTCTTCTTACATGAGGAGGTCCCAGAATGGTACCGTTCCAGTTGCTCATCAGCAGATCCTCAGGGTCTTCCAATCCATAACTGCAGGCCTCGGCTCCGAGACCCTTCTCTCCCTTCTCCAGCTCCTCGAGCAGACGGAAGTTGCGCGGAACCTTGGCAGACATGGCGGCGACGTCGGGCTCCTATCACTCGTTGATTCAAGATTTGATCGATCGTTCAGAATGGTCGGGTAGTCGCAGGTCGTAAAGTAGATTTTCCTAGTTTGAGATGAAAACTATGGGCAGGATGTCTCAAAAACTTCAAGAGATTAGTGAAAGTAGGCTCGGGCAAACAAAGTTGGCCGTTGAGTTAGGAGTTGAACGGTGACGGGCCGATAGCTCGTGAGGCGATCGCGGGGCACGAGGGGAATCATCATTAATCATGCCCCGCCGTTTATAGGCATCAGCCACAACGAGCCACAACGGACGCAGCAAGTACACTCGTACCTCAGTTACTTCCACTCGACCTTCAAAAGGGCTAAACGTCGGAACTTCATACCTGAGCTTCCGAAGCTGCCTTTTCCACCGCCCACCGGCCCGACAGACGTCATCCACATTACAATTCCCCTCTACGACAACCTCCCGTCTCCTTGTCCGAATCATGTCCCTCTCGCCGGCCCTCCGGCTTCCTCTGGCGCGCGGTGCGCCCGCCGGCCGGCGTCTTCTCCTCGCCGGCACAGCCTCCTTCGCCCGCGGCCGCACCCTCACGAGCTCCGCGCGCGCTCTACTCCCCGCAGGCTTCAGCAGTGCACCCATCGTGCCGGCGTACTTTTCCAAGCCTCGACTTCCAGCCAATACGATTGTGCGGTTCGTGCCGCAGCAGACGGCGTGGATTGTGGAGCGGATGGGAAAGTTCAACAGGATTCTGGAGCCAGGTTTGGCCGTGCTGTTGCCATTTATCGATCGAATCGCGTATGTGAAGAGTCTCAAGGAGAGTGCGATTGAGATTCCAAGCCAGAGCGCCATTACGGCTGATAATGTGACGCTTGAGCTGGATGGCGTTTTGTTCACCCGGGTTTTTGATGCGTATAAGGCGAGGTAAGCTTCCCTCGCTGTTGAGGTCGTAACCGACCGTAGGTGCTATAAGGCGTAATCGCTCACCCTTCCTAGCTACGGTGTCGAGGATGCCGAGTATGCCATTTCACAACTTGCCCAAACAACGATGCGATCCGAAATCGGTCAGCTCACCCTCGATCATGTTCTCAAGGAGCGGGCCGCCCTCAATACCAACATCACTGCCGCGATCAACGGCGCTGCCGAGGCATGGGGCGTCACCTGCCTACGATACGAGATCCGAGACATCCACGCACCCGCCGCCGTTGTCGAGGCCATGCACCGCCAAGTTACGGCCGAGCGCTCCAAGCGAGCCGAAATTCTCGATTCTGAGGGTCAGCGTCAGAGCGCCATCAACATTGCCGAGGGTCAGAAGCAGAGTGTCATCTTGGCTTCCGAGGCCCTGCGCGCTGAGCGCATCAACGAGGCAGATGGTGAGGCTGAGGCTATCCGGCTGAAGGCTCATGCTACCGCCGAAGGTGTCAGTGCCGTGGCCCAGAGCATCACCAAGGGCGAGGCTGGTGCTCAGGCTGCCGTTAGCTTGAGTGTTGCTGAGAAGTACGTCGAAGCTTTCAGCAAGCTTGCTCGTGAGAGCACCGCTGTTGTTGTGCCTGGAAACGTGGGTGACATTGGTGGTATGATTGCTACTGGTCTGAGTGTTTACGGCAAGGTCGGTGAGGCCCAGGCTCGCACCATGGCCAAGTCACTTGTTGAGGCAAAGACCAACTCCGGAGAGGAACAGCGCTCATCTACCGGCGGAGAAGCCAATAAGCCCGACGCGAAGGGCACCAAGGATACCGTACTTGAGAGCTTCAGTCAAGCCACTGGCAAGGTATAAGGGGCATCAACAACCCAGACTTGTTTACGAATCCCATGATTTGGGTACAGGATCTGAAGCTCTGGCAGAAAATGCGGAATCACCGGGAAGGATGGCGTAAGCCAACGCCGCATGATACTCGCAGCTACCTATCAACAGCAACGAACACACGAATTTAACACATTTAACCAACACTTTTGGCGTTTTAAGCGAGATGTACTTTTAGGCATCTCTCGAGATCTTGCAGACTCAAGAGATGGAAGGGGCACAGGGTGAAAACGTGTACTATACTATGCTATATTATTTTGCTGTCATCAATTTACGAAAAGCAGGGACTCAAAACCGGCCCATGATAGACTATTGCTTCGCATGTTTTCTCATTTGGTCGAGCCTTCTGAAGGTCACAAATGTCCACATCTTGAGTGATGTTAACGTTTCAACCGGGAAGTCCAGGTATGCTTTGACATTCAATCAATTGAAAACGACTACCACGGAGGATCCTCAAGCCTCCGGAACAAAGCCACAAACTTCTGACCATTATTCCTCGTCACCTTCTTGCCCTCTTCCGTCTCGTTCATCATGACATTGACACACTCATCCGCATCCTGCTCCTCCTTCGACACCCTCTCAAAGGCAGGGTGAGCATCCAGATGCTGTACCATCCACTCATGTAAATCTTCCACATCCGTAATCGTATACACGATACCGCCCGGACGCAGCGCATAGGCGTACTCGGAGTTGAGCGTCGTCGATACGATTCTGGCCTTGTGCTTGCGGGCCTTGAAGTGGGGGTCGGGAAAGCAGATGAAGATCTTGGAGAGCTGTCCCTTTTTGAAGAAGTTGGGTAGGAATTTCATCGTGTTGGCTCTGATGCATCCGACATTTTGGTAGAGGTTGTCTGAGTTTTGGGATCGGAGTGCCTTTATCCGCTGTTGCACGTACTCGGTCACTTGTGTGCGGATTTCAAGGCCTGCATTGTCTCAGTATTCTGGTCTTGCATGATGATTGATGCTCATCTCATAGACAAAACTTACCAAGAATTAGCGTTTCTGGCAATAGGGGAGCCAATGCGACCAATAGTCCACCGAAGCCGCAGCCGATGTCGACTACTTCGACATCTTTTCGGAGTCGGCAAGGCTTGGAGGTGTCATCCGAAGAAGCTTCATCGGCATAGTGAGGAAAGAATGAGGACCAGTCCATGTCATCTGGTGATTTGGGGCTACATGAAAGTCAGTACCAAAGTCCAGATGATCAAATGGATGAATGAGTGGATGGACTGAGACCAAGACTGAGAGACGGACAAGCACTCGATCATTTTTCACTTACTACTCTAATGCATGGTCAGAGAAGGGATTCGCATGCGCCCTCTGACGAAAGAACTTCTTCTTTGGTAGCTGGGTGACTCCATCCCTATCCCTCTGCGAGCGTCGCTTGGCGCGACCTTTCTCGCCTTTCTCTGCTGGACCAGCCATGTTCGTCTCTCGCGAAGGCAATGTTGCTCTGCAGATAAATCTTGCGCCCCAAGTTCACAAGCATAAGCGCAGGCCCTTGGTGTGGAAGCTTTCATCAAGAGTGGGTCCTCTCTTCAATGGCCGCCGAGCGTGTTGAGCTGCGATCACATGAGGAAGGCGGTGAAGGTGGCATCTCATCTCATCTCATCTCATGTTCGCGAGGTGATAAGCCTCCTCCCAATCGAGAACCCCTACCTGTGCAGATGGAGCTTGATCCACCACCACCAAACTGGTGATTTGCTCCTCCTGCCCTTTGGGCATTGTCTACTGTCAGCCGCGGTAGCCTGTGACCTAAAAGCTTGTGAAAGCGCGTTTAATTCTCACTTGCACGAGACGACATGTGCTCTTCCTGATTCCTGCAACGTACACTTCTTCTGCGCTTCGCCATGGCTCAATCATCGCAGAGCTCGACGTGGGATATGCTCCGTACTCTCGTGCCTGAAAGCTCCTCCGTTATGAAGTTCATTTCTATGAGCTGTGTAAGCTACATCTTCCTTCGCAACCCCTCCTGAGAGCCAGTAGCTGACGTGCGGGAAGCTCGGAATCGGACTGTTTCTTGCTTCACCATTTCTGGTGCTCCTTGTTGTGGACATTGTCCTCTGGATTTGGCGCACATGCCAGGCTGCTAAGCGTCCTGCACATGGTGATTCAACTCCACCGCTGCCGAGCATGACCAACGACAAGAAGTCGGAACCAGCGGCCGCGATAGCTACAGGGGTGGATACAGCACGACACCTGTCGTGACTTTATGAACCTGAGACTACGAAACCATGCTTGAGCAGTATATAATCAACAGCTTGTCATTTATTTGATTTTGCTCTATTGTATCCTTTTCTACGCAACCTGTCCAAGGACCTTGATGAGGTCGCCCGTCACACCCATGGCTGTCACGTCACCACCAGCACCGGCACCTTGGATGATCAAGGGGTTACTTCCGTATCGCTCAGTGTAGAAGCTGATGATGTTATCGCTGCCCTTCAGCGCAGCAATTGGGTGCGATCGGTCGAACTGCTCGAGACCAACCTTGACCTGTTTGCTAGTAGCGTCAATGCTGCCGACAAATCGAACAACCTTGCCAGCTTTCTCGGCGGCAGCCTTGGTCTCCTCCATCTGGCTGTCAAACTCGGGCAGCTTCTCGAGGAATTCGTCGCCGCTACTGCAGGACTCGAGCTCCTTGGGGATCAGGCTCTGCACAGGGAACGACGTAGGTGACTCGACAGGTAGACCAGCCAGGCGGGCCAGGATGGTGAGCTTTCGGGCGACATCGAGGCCGTTGAGATCGTCGCGAGGATCAGGCTCAGTGTAGCCGAGTGACTTGGCCTTCTTGACCTCGTCGGACCACTTACCACCTTGGCCCTCGGTAGGCGCGAATGAGTTGAAGAGGAACGACATGGTTCCGCTGAAAACACCCTCGATCTTGGTCACCTTGTCACCGGTCTCAATAAGATCCTTTAGGGTGGAGATGACGGGCAGACCCGCGCCAACGGAGGACTCGTGGTACACGCAAGCACCCGAGCTGGAGGCAGCCGAGAAGATGTCCTGCCATAGCTTGTAGGAGCCAGAAAAGGCCTTCTTGTTGGGAGTAACAATGCTTATACCTCGGCTCAATGCGAGCGGGTACAGATCAGCGACATCTTGGGAGCTGGTGTTGTCGATGAGAACCGACTTGGCGGGGGCGGAAGCAAGGTATTCGACGACCTTGGAGAGCGCAAGGGGAGCTTTGGTCGAGGCAGTGAGGGAGTCGACAGCGTCTTCGAGGCCAATGCCAGAGTAGTCGTCGTTGAATAGAGCTTTGCGGCTAGTCGCAATGTAGGCCAGGGTCAGCTTTGGCGAGGGCTTGCGCGCAGCGAGGGTCTGGAGCTGGCTAAGGAAGCATTTCCCTACGCCTCCGGCACCTGCATTCAAATTATCTGTTAGTTTCGACTGTCATTGTTAGACGAGTAGACGTCAATTACCGATGATTCCAATGAAGACTTGCTTAGGGGCGGTCATTGTCACTGTTTTTATGTCCGTTATGGAAAGCTTGTGAAGATGGAGAAAGTTAAACTCCAGCTCCGATGGCGGGAGAGGAGAGGGGTACCAACCATGTTAAGGCGCTGGTGCTGAACCCCTCGGTGGAGAGCTCCAGCTACCCTAAGGCTGCATCGGGCCACATGAATTTTAGGTATGTTTGTCGTAGACGCCTATTACTGTAGGAAGCGCATCAATCTCCTCGTAGTGTTGTGGAAACTGCGGCTCTCAGCATGGTAATACGTTATGTAGCTCCGAAGTAGTAAATCTTTCATCATATGCGTGAATGCCAATGATAACAAGTGCCACCAATACAGTCCGAACAAATGAGGAACACCACAAATTTGACAAGTAGTCTTCACCTACACTTTACAACAACGTCAAACACACTGCAGCATACCGTCCTCGTTCTCCTGCATTCCCTCAGCGACGTCGGCGGAAAGCAACAATCTGAGCAGTCATTTCGGGACGAAACTTCCATTCCTGATGCCACAGGATCCCAATCTGTACGGCCAGCGGCCCCCGAAGAAGCAGAAGCGGGATGCAAGCTTGTCGAGCTCGCTAGACTTCACAGCCCAACTGACATCGCTCATGTCGGGCTCTTCGGGTCCGACAACATCTGGACGACCACGGCCATCCAAAGATCGGAAAGGGGATATTTTTAAAGGAAGCAAGCAGAAACGATCAAAAGAGTTTGGCGATGGTTCTAAAAAGCTGGCTCTGAAGGATGTGACGGGGACTGAAGATGAAACGCAAGAACTGGCGCGCGCAAAGCGAAGAATGGAGGAGAAAGCGCGACTGTACGCGGCTATGAAGAGAGGCGACTACGTGCCCAAAGAAAACGAAGCTGCACCGCTGGTCGATTTCGATCGGAAATGGGCCGAGGGCGAGGAAGGCAAGGAAACCTATTCGACCAGCAGCGACGACGATGACAACGAAGGCGAAGACAGCAAGGAGATGGTCGAGTACGAAGATGAGTTCGGTCGCGTACGCCAGGTCACCAAGGCTGAAAAGGAGCGTTTAGAGCGTAGATCTCGTCGCGGCCTCTTAGGCGCTGAGGAACTGGAGCGCATGTCCGCGCGACCGAGCGCGCCGTCGCAGCTCATCTACGGAGACGCGGTGCAGGCGATGGCCTTCAACCCAGAAGACACGGAAAAGATGGAGGAGCTGGCGCGCAAGCGGGATCGCAGCGCGACACCGCCGGCCGCGCAGCACTACGATGCAGATTGGGAGATTCGCACAAAGGGCACGGGATTCTACAAGTTCAGCAAGGATGAAGAGACGCGGGCGCAGGAAATGAAGGGCCTGGAGGAGGAGAGGTTGAGGACGGAGGAGCAGCGGAGGGCATTGGAGGATAAGAAGGAGGCGAGGAAACGAGAAATTGAGAGGCGGAGGAGGGAGATGGCGGATAGGAGAGCGAAGAAGCAGGCAGATTCGTTTTTAGATGGTTTGGGGGACTGAGATAGTGTGTCTTTCAGGATGTATTGAATAATTAACTCATACACCATGAGCTCAGCCCATGAAGAACAGATACTCTCTACCCTACTGTACTCGAGAGTAGAGTAGATGGTAGCCTACTACATATGTAGTACGACTACGAAGTACAGTGAGTGCGGACTCGATATTGCGGATATAAGAGCCTAATTCACCGAATCAGCGGAACCATCGTTACGACGCTTCTGCAACATGGACCAGGGATCGCAAATTACAACGTAAACGGGCTGGCAGCTGATGAGCGGAAAATGAGACGAGTGACGGCCCGTCGTATCCGAACGAAGCTCGCCAACAAAGTCCCGCACATCTTCTGGTAACATGGCGGGTGAAATGCCGTCGGACTCTGCATCAACCACGGGGACGATGGCTCAGGTGAGGGCAAACCTGCTAGGCTAGTAATAGATAACATACAGTTAGAGTACGGCAGAGGACGGACCCATCATATCCAGAGATTCCTTGCATACTACGCTTGGTACCCATGTAAGTAAGCTCGAACGCAATGGGCTCGGGGCTAACAATTGGATCAAGTTCTTGATTGGGATTGTTTCGGTAGCCAGGGTTGCCTTCTCTCTGCGATCACGGTAGAATAGCATGAAGCAAGCCAGATACAGCGAAAGCACAGCGAAGATGGACTGCTCCGACATCATCTCCAGTTATTTTTATGATCGATTGCAAGCCGGCATCGTCGATCCCATTCTGCCTCTGTGCCGACTTGGCCAAAGAATTTGGATGCAGGGCGCGGTTGTCGTCGGAAGTCGTGATGAACGAATAAGATGGGTGGGTGGGTGCTTGAGATGGTTAGCGGCCGTTTCCACTTTGACTGAAGAAGAAGATTCAGCAAAAGCAGTTGGCTTCGAAACACCATGACATAGACAGTGTGAATAAGCGCACGAAGAACTGGCCTCTCGTAGGACCGGCGATGTTGCATGTGATTGATAGCAACGCCAACAACTGAGGAATGGGAAACAATCAGAAACAGAGATCACGTCCTGCCAATGGTAAGCTACAAAGACACTCGTGAGGCATTCAAAAGGCAGACTGCGGATGCGAATGTCAAGGATGGGATCGTACGTGAGACTGTACGTGAGACCGTATTCGTTAATTTGCGCGCAAGTTCGAGCGGTGGCAGAGCGGGTGGCACTGTCGCGGCTCGTTCGAGGAGGAATCCCCCTCCACGGCCGACGAACAACCTTCCTCCAGTCCACGAGTCAACCACCATACTGTAGATAGTCCGTACTGTCTAATCTGTAAAGTCGACCTCTTCAATTCCGTCGCACCGCGCCTGTTTGGGGGCTATGGTGGTTGGCGCGGTCGCATCCTGCTGCAACTTCGCTGCTAGCCTTTCCCAAGCGCTGACGGTGCCGTCCAGGGCGGCGCCTCAAAAGCTGCTGCCCCGCCCGACTTTTCGCCAGCTCTATCTAGACTAGCAGGCTTCATTGGAAGACACAGGCAGCACACCGCGCGCACGTCGCTGGATCATCTAAACGTACGGGGTTCGCTACGAGATACGCTCGGAGGGTGGCCTCGAAAACGTTACCATCGAACTCACAGTTTCTCCTGATCATCTAGAGGTTTTCGTCCTCATTCTGCCTGACAAAATCTTTCGCTTCCGTAGAGACTTCGGTGGACGCCATGCTTCCACAGCCAAGGTCCCATTGGTGGCCCCTCGCACTGTCGTACAGGACAATTCGGCGACGATGAGATTTCGGCCAGCCTAGATAGGTTAGCTAGCTAGGAATGCTCAGGGCAGGTGTGACTCACACGAATGTCAATGTAGAAGGGCGCAACTCCACCACCTGAGCTTACTAACTTTGACCTGCGCACTAGCTCTAACCTGCCTTTACCAAGTACGTACTGTACTGTGCCCGTGCCTGTGCTCTCCAGCTCTGTTGACTGCCCCGCAAGCCCGCCCACAGAGACAGGGACTCTTGTGCCTGAGGACTGAGGTTAAAACCCTACCGCTGCCCGTCCACCTCTCGTCTCTTCTTTTCCTTCTCTCCTCCACCCAAACACTTCCCCATCACACATTAACATAAAATTCTACGCCTCAGGCGACCATCACGATGTTCTAAATCAACTCCCCCCAGAGTACCCCCAGCTACCGTCAACATTACGTCCCAAAACATTACAGGTTTTATCCCCACTCAATCTTCAAGTTTAGCTCACCTTTTGGTCGACCTGAACTTCAGCCCTGCTTTGAATAGCTTCTGCTCGAGTTCTTCCCCAACCGCCAACATTCAAGACTTTTCAGTCTTCAACACGGATACCCAGTCAACATGGCTTCCCTCCACGAATTCCAGCCTGCCGGCAACACCCGCGCATCAACAACTACAACAGAGTCCCGAATCTCCACAGCAGGACTTTGTTCTGTTCGATCAACCTCAGCCTCGGCTCCGTAATCGGTCTACTACTTCGCTGCCAACCCAGCGCCGTCACTCGTCACACCAGCATTATCGTCGTCAACACTCCGTTTCCAACGCTGTACAGAACCAAAGAGTAGCCCAGCTGCTTCACGCCATTGGTCAGTCACCGTCAACTGTCAACATCAACCGCCTCGCAAATCAGTTTTACGCTTCATCGGCTCCCTCGTCGTCCGCCACCTTGAACCAGCAGCGCAATCGTCCTGCTAGACCTCCTGTACCTCTATTTTCGCAGAGCACCGGAAGCGTCCCACAAACCGTCAAGATGATGAACGCCGCAGGTTTGTACTCTTCAGATATCTCCTTCCTCAGTTCGTTAGACTCACATTCTCCCACAGATGTCGAACTCGAAGAGTTCACTGCCTTTGAGGGTGGGGCCAACACTGCCTTCTCCTCTCCTGCTGTCCCTGCTGTCTTTGATTTCAGTGGAAGTGTTTCAAGCTCTGTTTCCAACCTGGGAACTGTTTCTCCCCAGGATCTCCTTGTCCAAGAGCCTTTCATGTCTGCCCCTAATTCGTCCGCCTTTACGGCCCTGACCTCACCGTCCATGTACGGTGAGTCTCCGGACTTCACTGATGGTTACGACGTGTCGCCCAACTTCGGCAACGCCGAGTTCGAGGGTTCTGGCGACCCTTGGTTCCCCTTGTTTCCTCAGGATAACACCACTCTTCCTGAGCAACTTAGTGTGGAAAACTCGCCCGCTCAGAAGTCGGATGACCTGGAGTCTGTTGGCCGTTTGTCGTCTTCCGGTCGTCGGAAGTCGACGAATTCACCGCCTACGTCCACCCGCCACTCGTCCGTCGCTGGTGTGAATGCTCGCAAGCGAGATAAGCCTCTGCCTCCTATTGTTATCGAAGATCCCAACGACACTATTGCCATGAAGCGTGCCCGGAATACCCTGGCTGCGCGAAAGTCAAGGGAGCGGAAGGCTCAGCGATTTGATGAGCTTGAAGACAGGATAGCGAAGCTTGAGGCGGAGCGTGATCACTGGAAGAAGATCGCACTCGCGCACTCTGGAGCGCAATGAATGAAAAGTGGAATTACTTTCTTTTCGCCAATCGATGGGTTTACCGTTGTGAATTTTTCTGTTTCGTTTTCATGTTCCTCTCCATGAGTCTGTTCGAAAAGGACCAGTTCCAGGGCTTAGTTAGTTTAATGTTATCATCAACATAATTGTTTTGCTTGACTGTCTAACACATTGGCCCATTCGTCGTTGTCATAATACTTTCTGTCCTTCAAGCCGAGTACTCTACTTGCTACAGTTGTCTACTGTCAGTTCTCAAAAGGGAATATCTTCTTAAGGCCTTACAGCCCCATCTTGCGAGTAACGATACGTCCGAACCTCATTTTCATCATGCGAACATGGGTTTATCTAAATATGCAACGCCAAAGAAATAAGGCCATTGATTTCGGTGGCAATGTAATTCCTTTTATGTTGTTTCTGATGCTAGTTCATCTCTGCTCCAAGACGTTTGAACCATTGTATGTTTTTATGAAGTTATTTAAAATGGTATTATCCTAGCTCTAGTTAATGAATGGACAGTATTCTACTTGAAAATTCCTGACACAAATCCATCTAATATGTAGAGGGGGGGAAAACGACCCAGCCACCCTTTCCATCATGCGTGTACTTCCGCTCAATGGAACTCGCCGATGCGAGGGCCAAAGTACTCGCCCTCTGCGAGTACCTTGGCAACGCACGCAGTGCCATCGCAGCCCTCACTCACGACATTGTTACCCCACCAGCTAACTTCGATATTACTATATTGCAGGGCGAAGAAGATGATGAGAGCCGAGATGGCGACACCGGCGGAGAGAGAGGCTGACAGGACGAAGTTGTACTGTTTTGAACGGTGTTAGTCGCTTATATCTGAATACGAGTAGGGAGCAGGGGGTGGAACATACCTTTGACCAGAGACCGAGGTAGCGCTTCTTAATGTAAATCCAAGAGAACCAAGCGACGGGGACGGCCGGCCAGATGTAGGCGAGGTTGTAAGGAGCCCAAGTAATACCGCCGTTGAAGAGGACGACAGGATGAGTGTTGCGGATGAGCTTGCTCTTGGGGAACTTGTTGCCGAGGAACCAGAACAAGACTACCGCAACCACGCCGAGAGGGAAGCCGACGAGGGTCGCTACGTACTGGCCACCGACACCCCACATCTTCTTTGGGCCGACAGTGCCCCAGAGTACAGAAGCTGTGAAGAAGGTGTTGTTACCGGGACAGGTGAATCGGTAGGGTGCATCTGCAGTGCAGACGTCCTTGATGTGGACCTGGTACTGCAGGACGCCCATACATACAAAGGTCGAGACCAGAGTAGGCACCATCTGCGCAAAGAAGGTGAAACGCGGGGGGATCTTGAGATAGTGTGCCAGCTTGAGATCGTTGCTGAAGTGCAGACAGTGGGCGCAGGTGACGTAGCCATATGTCTTGAAGAAGTTCATGGCCATAGCATTGCCCTCAACCCAGGAGCCGCCGATGAACTCGGCGAGAACGTTTAGTGTGACTTCGACTCCCGTCATGGCGCGGATGATGCCTACAGGGATGATGAAGATGATGCATAGCACAATACCGTAGATAACGACGGCGGGCGTGGTATAGGTAGGCCACTTGGCGATACCGACAACACCGAGGATGACAGCGCAGACGAGACAGACGAGGTACCACCATTCAGGAACCTCGGGGTACCTCTTCATGAGTCGATTGTGCACGTCGAGGATCCGACCCTGCTCTATCTCAGTCTTCTTGGACTTGCGGAAGCTGTTGATCACATCACGACATCCCATGACAATCTCACGGTGGTTGTATAGGATGGCGTATGTGATTGTTGCAGAGTAGACACCAAAGAACATCATGTAAACCACGATGTTACCTGCAGCTAGGAAAGGTGGGGAGTAGGCCTCGTACTTCTCAGCGTCGAAGATACCACGCTCATCCAAGATAGAGGAGACGTTGTAGCGCTGGCCGAAGTGATCGAACACTCTGTTTGAGTTGATGGGCAAGTAACCGGTGTGGTATGCGTTGCTATAGTAGAAAGCCACAATGACGAAGAAGGTGATGAAGGTACCGAGGAAGAAGTTAACGGTGCTAAAGAAAGGCACCATAAGCGGGTCAAGATTGTAGACCAACATGTTCCAATCCCAGGTGGGGAATGGGTTGAGGGCCAACCCAGAGGTTACGCCGGTAATATTGGCGAGGTTCGCGTTGTTAGGAGCGATCCAGGACATCCAGCTGAATATGCTGAGGGCCGCGAAGAGGTAGTTAGGCAGCCAGAAGTAGCAGAACATGGCGCCAAATGCTATGAGGAAGAACCTGTAGCGGGACCACGTCCAGATCTTCTTGAACGGACCCATCACTGGAGAGTTTTCCTCGCTGTGGAAGGCAGAGTTGAGGGCGATGGTGACCAGAGACGATGGCCACACGCAGTAGGAGGGGTAGACGAGGAATCGGCGGCAAATTCCGGCGAGACCATATCCGATGAAGTTGGTGGATAGGGCGAGGACAATCTGGTAGCCGAAGCTGATAGCCCAGGGCTGGTTGAAGTAAATCGGCAGAAACTGTACCCAAATGACATTGTTGGTGTAAGGGACACTCTTGGCGATACTGGACATGATGGTGATCAACATGTGTTCCTTCTTGTTGAAAGGACCGGGGTTGAGGCTGTGCCGGACACCGAACAACGTAAATCCCTTATCAGGGAGTGTCTTTTCCATAAGCTTACCAAGGGGGTAAGCCAACAGCTGAGGGACGTTGGAGTCGACTAGAATAGCGGGCTGACGAATATCGAAGAAGGCGTTGATGAAGGAGATGGCGATGGAGAAAATGATGCCAAGGAACCAAGCACGTATTGTCGAACATGGCATGGTAGGATCGTCTTTGTTGTCAACAACGGCTCGCACCTCAGCGTATGGGGAGTTATTGGTGATGAGGGCAGCCTCAATCTTCATCTCCTGGATGATATGGGCGTGCTTCTCGGGGTTTACGAACACGTCCTCGTTCCCTTTAGGACTGTTAGTATATTCTCATCGACGTAGATTTGCTTCAAGGACTTACCGAGGAATTCTTCTATCTTCTCAATAATGGATAGTGGGAAGTTAGGGTCTCTTTTGTGCATAGTGTGCACTCGAGCCATCATCTAATCAGCGATTTAGTAAACCGGAGATGATGTAGAAGCATGCGGTGGAACAAGGACAGCTTCATCATGTAACGTACGGATTTAACATCTTCCAAAGTAAAGGTCGCAGCGATTTCTTTAGCCTCAAGTAAATCATCCTCGGTGACAGTGAGGTCTTGGTGAGCTGCAACGTCGATTTCGCTGATCACAGAAGGTTCACTAGTGACGTGCTCGCTGACCTGTATAGCTGTCAGTTACCAACCATATTTGTAACACACAGCTTATTATAAACAACTTACCTCCTTCTTCTCCCCCATGAGCCCACCGCCCATAGGCGACGGGCTCGCGGTTTGTTCTACTTTCTCGGCCATGGCAGCCAATGGCATGTAAGACAAAGCCTATAACGTCGTGGAAGTTTTCTTCGCTTCGTTGAAGGATAGCGAGGGCTTGACTAAGAAGAAACCATAGGAGGCAATGCGGCGATACGAGGGGAGGCTGCGGATATATAACACGTTTCTGCACATGCGACTTGGAAGGCTATTGCGATCCATTTAGCTTCGAGGTTGCACCCCGGATCCGCCAAGGGAACGACATTTCACCACTCAGCTGCGGGACTGATATCGCAATCTTTCAGTGATATTGAGCGTACAAAAAGACAACCCAGATCGAGCATAATGGAAGGATCTTTTGTTCGGGCATGCTAGTCGAGTTGGGAAGAGTGCCTGTAATGTGTGGCTACGACATGGGTAGCGAAAATGGCCCATCCCCAATATCTGGGGTCGTTATCGCGGATCGCGGGCGAATAATGAGACGTCTCTTGAGAATCTTTGGGAATTTTTGATGGCCTGTTAGCCGTCTGAATAAACGCTTGTCTCGTTACGTCGTATAGGACACGGGACTTTTGGTGGAAGAGGCGACCTCTGCGTCCGTAGCCGCCACGCAGATCAGGCGATGTGGTTCCGAAGGGAGGTCAAACACCGGTGGCGCTAGCTCACACCTTGGTTTATCGTGATGTCGTCTATCATCACGAAGGTGTCATTCTTGATCGAACGGTGGCTAACTTGCTCATGGGGCCGATATCGAGGAGGTTGGACCAGGGTCCGTATCTTCAGCCTTCATGCGTTGGTTGTGCGACGTACATACAGTACTGTAGAGCGGCTTCGGCAGCACCGTGGAGCCCTTGTCCTTCCATTCGCAACCTGGTAGGTAGGGATAGGAATAGATCTAGCAGGGTCATCCCCCACAAATTGTCGCCATCCACGGAACTTTTGGCCATCCAGATTAGGAAGTTGTCGTTGCGCTCGCTGCATGGCGACACGAGATTGGTGTTTACTTGTAAGTTTCAAGGACCAACATGATACTGTAGGTCAAGATTGGTAGATAACAAAGTGTGCAACATGTGTGTCGAAAGAGTTGTTGGTCGAGGCAGCTTGGTAACGTTCTGCAAGGTCCTTATCACGGACAAAACGGGTAGTCGGTCTCTTTGTCACTGGTTTCGATGATATTGAAAGATGCGGCCTGGTAGGTCAAATGTGATCCTGCATGGGATATACATACAGCATGTACAGTATGTTACAACATGCACAACTTATTGCGCTGGCGAGGCAGGCCGATGCATCACTCGTGTTCTATTGTTCGAGAACAACGAGATCCGGGAATTTAGAGTAGATACGTGCTTACCAGCGACATTAACAGCGTCAAAAGGTTGTGTGAGGTTACTGAACCAGCAACGGAACCATATCGGCGCATCGGCACAGCTAACTTGGGGGGTTCCGGGTTCTTAACTTCAGTCACCAATAACAGAGCCTCGCATGGCTATCAAATATTCTCGGTTGCTTGGTCGCAGGGAGGCTGCTCTCAGGTAGACGGCCACCTGGTGCAGCAGTCTCGTATGCGGCAGGTCGATAATGCTGTAAGTGCAAACGGCCCTCACGGGGTTGGCTTGTGAGAGTCGGGTTGCTCATGTTTGGCATTAAAACCACATTTAGCTTATCGTTGTGGTTTTGCACCCCTGTTAAACGTATTGCAAGGTGGAGATGGTGCTTGCGATAGCGGCAAAATTAGATCACTTTTCTTCACAAGAACCTCACGGCGAATCCAGTGTTAGATCGGTTCTGTAAGAAATTGGCGGTAAAAAAAATTGCATCTTGAATATTAGGATGATGAAAGATTTAGAGTAGTCACTCACGAAAACTGAGGAGTCGTAGTGAACACAGCCCCAAAGACAGTGTAAAGCTTAGACACTGTGCGGATACACCGGCCACTTCCCGAAACTGATGTTGCAGCCTTGCACATCATTAAGCAGCCAACACGTAATTTCGATTATCAAGGTGGCTTAATTCCCAAGCCGACCAGGAATTACGACTGATCATAAACCTATCTTACTCCGTGATCACTTCATAGGATAAGTCATGGCGGACCAAACCTTAGGGACGGGTTTGCCATCGGGATCTCCAGCTTCGCCAGCTTCTCCAGCGCCACCATCTGCCTCACCTATTCCTGATCCCACAGACTCGGCAGACGCCTCCGACGATGCCGCCGCCGACTCCTCCCCAGAGATCCCACTCACAATGTCCGCATCCGTAGTCCTCGCAGACCTCCCCCGAGATGCGACAGCGGCGCTGGCCAGCGCGGGGGGTTTCTCGACGGACAAGGTCGTGGTGCGTTTCAAGGCTGTCGGCTCAGCGCCAGGGTTGCCGCAAGACGTCTGCAAGATCAGCGCGACGCGCAAGTTTGAGGAGGTCGTACGGTATTTGCGGCGAAAACTGCGGTGTAAGGACACGGATAGCGTGTTCTTGTATATAAATAGCGCGTTTGCGCCGTCGCTAGATGAGGTTGTGGGCAACTTGCATCAGGTATGTTTTTTTCACTTACTTTTGCGTTTGGTAGTGGCACATGGTGGTCGGACGACTAACGACTAACGCGAGAGTTGTAGTGCTTCAAGGACTCACACGGTCAACTCATTGTAGCTTATTCACTGACTCCCGCATTTGGATAATATCCAGGCGGTATGGAGTTAGATCTATCTTCCAAGATGCTCGGAACGAAAACATAAACCGGGACGACTGGCCACACGCTGCCTCGAACTCTAAGAAAAGCTAACCCTATCACTCGCGCGCACTTCTATTCATCAATCGGGAGAAATGAAGGAAAAAAAAAAAACCACACACGCTCACGAAAAACACTGCACCTAGGCCATCGTCGTGTTAAGTTTGGTATTCCTTCACCGCCTTGTTAAAGCTCTCAAGCTCCTCGGGGGCGATTGGGTACGTGTGCTCTTGAGCGGGGTATGCTCGGCTCTTGACCTCTTCTCGATATGTCTCAATAGCTTTCATGCTCTCAGACCAGACATCGCCATACTTCTTGACGAATTTAGGAAGGAATCGTCCCGGTGGGAAGTTGCCAGTCAAGTCGACCTGGACGAGGACCTGGCCAGAGCAGCCGTTGCCGGCGCCGATACCAATCACGGGTATCGACAACTTCTCGGTTATAGTAGCAGCAATGTCAGCAGGGACAGCCTCGAGAACGACAGCAAAGGCACCGGCTTCTTGTACAGCTAGGGCGTCCTCGAGAACGCTCAAAGCACCGGAGCATGTCTTGCCCTGGACGCGGAAGCCACCAAGAGCATTCTGGCTCTGGGGTGTGAGGCCGACATGGGCAAGAACGGGGATACCGACAGTGGTAATCTTGCGGATGGTTGGAACCATTTCCTTTCCGCCCTCGAGTTTGATGCCGTGGACACGACCTTCCTTGATCACGCGGATGGCCGTAGCGAGGGCTTGCTCGGGGGAAATCTCATAAGTGCCCATGGGCAAATCACCAACCTTTTCAAGGTGTTAGTGTCAGGATGTTTTCAGAGGAGTTGGAGTTACTCACGGTGAAAGCGGCCTTCGCAGCTCGCGCAACGGACCGACAGTGCAGTAACATCTCATCTAGCATCACTTCACTGGTATCCTCCATACCAAGGGCAACCATGGCTAGGCTATCGCCGACAAGGATCACATCCATGCCTGCGTGATCAGCGACATGGGCGCTTGGGAAGTCATGGGCAGTAATCATGGTGATGGGCTCTCCCTTGCGGTACAGCGACCGCAGGGTGTTGAGCGTCACTTTCTTGCGTTGGTTAGCCGCCGGCAGGCCTATGGGTGAATGCGAGCTTTGCCGGGTCTGAGTCCGAGTGGCTGCGGCAAGGGGCCAAGTGGCGGTGCCAAAGCTCCATGTTGCCGGTCCGAGTGGTCGCGTGCTCCGAGTGCTCCGAGTGAGGAGGGACGAAGCACACGATCTCAGAACAGGACCAAACGCTCGAGACATATTGATGGGGGATTTCGAAGATGAGGTAGGACCGCAAAGCCACGGTGACGATCTTGGCTACTATGAAGTGTGAGAGGTTTGACTCAACGTTATGGTCCGGTCCAAGGACCTTGTGCTTGACCAAAACTCCTCGGTGTGAGGCAATAAGAGTTAACGTCAAGGTAAAATAAACCAGAGTAAAAAATGCAACAAAATAAAAAGTGGCTGATTGACTTCCGTGTAATCACCAGAATGTGAGCTCGAAAGAGAACGATCCTAGTTTGCGTGGGAAACTGGGCGTTGGGATGGTTTTATTCTCCTTCACCATGATGGTTTCTACAGTTGTAGAAATGAGTATCTTTGGAACCGTGTTGGTGTTTGTTCTTCCCAATGGGATTTTTTGACCCGAATTGCCCAGCTACGGTCAGGGGATGGTCCGAGCCGGGGCCGAGAGCTAAGGCGACGGGTAGATGAGTAAGCTAATTCGCTGGATTTATTAGCGGATTACCAAGTTCACTACTGTATTGCTTATCAGAAGATGACAGTACATAAGTGAAATAATAAATGAACTGGAATCAACCTTCAAGGTACGGATTCTCTCGAAACCTGGATATTGAAAGAAACACTATCCTGATGGTTCTGTGGCTGGTGATTTGCCCAGGCTCATGGACAGGGGTGAGTGAACACTGTCAACAACTCACAAGTCAACTATTGTTCCCAACTGCGAGTGGTAAACTGAGCTCATCCGTCTTTGAAAGATTGGAAGGAAGTCAGCTGTAATCAGTTATTTATTCTACCACGTAGCCCAACGTGCTAGTACGTTAACAGAATTGCGTGAAGTTTGGCCATACATATCGTTCGCATTGCAGATGGACGAATGGCTTCACTGTTTAACACATGACACCCACACCCACTCCGCCGCAGAGTGTACTTGATGGATGTTTGTTTTGTGCAGTAGACTGCAGACATTTCGATGGCTCGGCTTGCAGCGCTTTGGCAGTTAATCTACTAGTCGTAGATTCAAGCCGACTCTTCCATGATGATACACCAACAGAACACAGTTCTTAAATCCCAAAAGCATGCCAACATAACGTGAGCGACTGCCCAAGCATTCACGTGTAGTCGGTGGCACGGGAGCAACTTGTTCCAAAGCCAAGTTGGCAATGGCACCATCGTTAGTGCCGCCTTATCGATAGCGCCAGCCCCGCTAAATGCCGAGCGGCGTTTGTCCTCTGAACGGCTATCGCGGTCAACCACATCATCATACCTCGTGACTTCCGTCGCTGGCCCAAGAGTCGATCACTTATCTGTGCTCCCCTCCCACATTCACGGTTGCCCTTTGCATAACGTTCACCCGTAACACTCTATTCAACTCTGCGAAAGGCCAGGGGCATCACTTCTCTCAGCTACCTGTATCAACAGCATCCGACACCTCAAGTCGGTTTCTCGTCCTAGGTTTGGATAACCTCAAGCTCGTACCTGGCACTGCCAATCAGTCGACAACATGAGTAGCCCACGACGCAGAATAGAGACTGATGTGAGTTATGCCCGGCGACGAGAACTGCTGCTATTACTTCAACTAACAAGAGCTGCTATCATAGGTCATGAAGTACTTCAATCATCATTCCCTGTTCGATAATAGATCAGCAAGCTAACTCCGGTCGCAGGATGTACGGTTCAAGTGCGATCGACTCAAAGGCGAACAAGCTGACAGACTTAGGTTGATGAGCGACTACGAAGTCACCCTCGTGAACGACAACAGTAGGCTTCCACATCCACCCCCGCGAAGTGATGATGCTAACGTCACCGCAGTGTGAGCCCTCCCACATCGACCCAACTGTACCCAATGTTGCCGGATAGACGAATTAAACGATGTCGCAGGCAGGAATTTTACGTTCGATTCAAGGGCCCAACGGAGAGTCAGTACCCTGCAGTCTTTTCGGATCAAGAACACAATCTGACTCCCTGTAGCTCCCTTCGAAGGCGGCATTTGGAAGATCCACGTAGAGCTCCCAGACAACTACCCGTATAAGTCACCAAGCATTGGGTTTGTGAACCGCATCTTCCACCCCAACATTGACGAGTTGTGAGTATTGGTTTACCAAACACCTTTCCTTTAGAGAAAACCACGTACTGAGACAGCGACACTGTAGATCCGGCTCCGTCTGTCTTGATGTTATCAATCAGACTTGGTCCCCGATGTTCGACATGATCAACATCTTTGAAGTTTTTCTGCCGCAGCTTCTGCGATATCCCAACCCGACCGACCCTCTCAACGGCGAAGCCGCAGCGCTTCTTATAAGAGAACCCAAGAGTTACGACGTCAAAGTGAAGGGTAAGCAGTATGTGAGCAATGTGCTTATCCGTGCGTTTCGTTGACTGGCGAATAGAATACGTGCAGAAGTATGCCAACAAGGACGCTGCAGACGATGCAGGTGCTGAGAGCGAGGACGACGATGACATGTCCTCGGTCGCTAGCTTTTCTGACGACGAAGAGGAGCCAGCGGGTCAAATGGACGATGTGTAGAAGGATGCAATCCTAAGCAAGTTGTGCCACTAGCATTTCCTTTCGGACACGGCGTTATGGGACCACGGCACGGATGGGCGTTATCAACGGAGGTCCATCAGCCTTAAAGTAAGTTGAGCAGGATTATGACTTGGTTTTTATATCTTGATAGTCGACGCGTAAATACTCCACAAAGCTTGTTAAAGCTGGGGACTTTGGCCTTGTTCACGGATATCTTGAATGTCTCGAGGTCAAGTCACTTCAAACATCAAGGTCAGAAATGCTATGCTGAACGCCTACCTGGGTATCTATACAGTCCTAGTTGCACCATTGCTAACGCCCAAAACGTAATTCTATCGTGATTCAATCCGAGTCGTAGTTCACCAACTCTGTCAAAGGCTTCGCATTTTGTGCCAGTGTCTTAGTGGGTGGTTGCTCGCTCGCTTCCTCTTTAGTATCACTTGCCTCATCCTGCACTGGCCGTTTTCGCTTCACGCCAGGCAACCTTGTCGATCCCTTCATATCGCTACTACGACTGCTCAGCAGGAAAGGATCCTGCGATGCGCGTGTGTTGCCGACGAGCTCTGACACCAACGTCTCCTTCCTCTTTGCGACTACCCTTTCAGACTCTAGCCTTCCTGCAGATTTTCTGTCCGAAGCTGTCGTCGGTTTCCTGTTCGTGTCGAAGAGTGGTTTCGAAAGCGCCCGGTCGCGAACATGCTCGTCGCTTACGGCTCCGAAGTCGATGAGTTTTGCGCGGCGCGTATCCTCTTCCGTTGCGGGGACAAGGTCAATCCCTAAGCTCATACGATCGCGCAGGTTATCCTCCGCTGCCGCGTTGCGCTCGCGCTCCTTTCTCCCTACTCGAAACGCTCGCCGTAGCTTCTGATTTTGCGTGTAGGGGTCTTCCCAGTGTCGCGACGACGCAGCAGCCAGGTCGTCTATCCGCAACGTCGCCTGCTTAAGCTGCTCCCTGTCTTCTATGGTCCTCTCAAGGCTAGCAAAAGCATTGCTCCTCAAGGCCTCGCGCTCCTTATCCGTGAGGATCGGTAGGCCCCCTTCCCTCTCCACGACCTTATCCTCGCCGGTATCCTGCTTCGTGGCGCCCTTGGTAACCACGTACGCCGTGTTCTTCGGATCGGTGCGGACCTCGACTTCGCCGCCGCACTCTACGTGTCGAAAGCGGAAGCTCCAGATGGGCGTGCTGAAGTAGTTACCCTCGCGACGCTTCTGGGCGTTGAAGCGCACGCCTTGGGGGATGAGGGTTGGCTTGGGGCACGAGGCGCACCACGCGGCGAAGGGCATCTCGAAGCGGACTGTCAGGGCGCCCTGGGAGGAGAGCTTGGAGGCGCGGTTGCCGAGGGGGTGTTTCTTGTGGAGGCGGTTGCCAGTCATGGTGCCTTCCACGTCGGGTGGGACGTAGCGGCCCATGTTGAAGCCTTGCATGGTGGGCGATGGAATGGGGAGACCGGGTCCCCCGTGGACGTTTGGTCGGTTTGAGGGATGGTTGTTGGGGAAGTCGTGGGAGATGTTTGAAGATTTGACGATTGATGGGTTTGAGGTGCATGTGGAGGGACTGGTGGAGAGGAGGCGCACGGAGGTAAGTAAGTACGTCACTTCCGGCCGCGGTGGTGATGGGGCCGGCCTCAACCGCCGGGCAGCCAGGAAAACTGTACTGTAGTATGCGAGCCAGCGAGATATGCGGTACTGTACGCTAAGATAGCATGGGGTATCGTATCTTCCTTTAAAAAATTAGGTCTGTATGGAATATTTCAGAAGCTCACATGCGGCAGGGAGGCGAACATTATTACCTCGATAGACAGACGAACGAGAGACGACAGGTAATTGTCGTATAGGGAAACTTGGTGACTTGATGCAAAAAGAGAGGTACATGGTGGAATTAAACCACCAACGTTGGACGAACAGGGAATCGAACCCTGGACCACTCCCAGATTATTCAGATGAATTATGCTAAGGGAGTATTATACCACTAAACCATTCGCCCGAATGGATTGTTGGAGGCGGTAATGATAATGAGGACTAAGCAGGTTGTTGGGAGGGCTAGACCCTTCATGCTGGCACTTAGACACCTGGAATCTCCGGGAGCTTTCCGATCACGGGCTCGAGCAACAAGGGCAGAAATTCGGCAGCATCCTTCCCAAAAGCGAAATCACCTGGCTTTACCTTGAAGATCTCATCCTCATCTTCAGCTTCTGGATTGACCGTGACAACTCTGGCCCCGACCCCCTTTGCGCGTGAGATGTAGCCAGCTGCAGGCCACACCTTGGCAGAGGTGCCGATAACGAAGATCAGGTCCTGGCCGACGTCAGCCAGCTCCCAGCTGCCGGGAAGATATCCGTCGATGTTTTGCATGTGTCACAGGAATAACGATGGGACTCACCAGCTTGCCCATTCTCATCCACGAGTCGACACCCTCCAGCATCTCTTCGTCCAAGTTCTCACCGAACCAGACCACGCCAGGTCGCTGCAAGCCTGTCTTACAAGAGGGGCACCTGGGCAGCTCATCTTCTAGTATGCGGGGGAGGCGGTGATCAGGGTTGAGCAGAGGGAGTGTTCCGCCCGGTGGTGCGTCCTGCGACGCAGCTGCGAGCGCGGGACAGAAGGGATCGTCAAAGTTACCGTGCTGAGTCCAGTCGCATGAGCGGTTGCTGCACTTGACGTCGAAGAGGGAGCCGTGTAGTGTGCGCAACTGCTCAGGTGGATGCTTTGCCCGCTGTGAGAGGTCTGCCTACATCAGCAACTGCTCATCTCGAATACACCGTGCTATCCGTGAAGCGCGCGTGGTAGAGTGCTCACTGTCGACGTTCTGGGTAAGACACAAGAAATCCCGATTCTTCTGCGCAAGCTCGGCGAGGGCATAATGCGCAGGGTTGGGATTGACGCTCAGTGCCATGTGGCGACGATAGGCGTAGAAGAGCCATACGAGGCCCGGGTCATTTCGAAAAGCGTTCAGGGTCGCGAGTCTTGTGGCATCGTGATTGCGCCAGAGTCCTCCCGCGCCGCGGAAGGTGGGCAGGCCTGACGAGGCAGAGAGTCCCGCGCCGCAGAGGGCGAGGATGCGCTTGCTGGAGCGGAGGACATCGTGGAAGGCATCGACGTCGTTGTAAGGTGCCATGGTGCGGGGTGTCGAGGTGAAGGATCGTGAGGTTAGAGTTTGAGGGTGAAGATATCTGTAGTTGGCGATGGAGAGCATGCGGTTCATGAAGGATCATACTATCATCTGAATATCTAAATGTCAATTTCAATCTCAGTTTTCAGCGTCTTTGGCCGTAAGAGTCAGACGGGGATATCAGCCCATGTTCACATCGAGCTGGCTTCGAAAATGACGACCACAATAACATATGCATACCGGTCGCCATGGAAGCCTCGGATTGGCTTATTTCATGTGTACGAATAGTGCCTCGCGAGGCCATAGGCTAAGGCTGGGGGCCGAGTTGAATTCTTAGATTACTTTTATTTTTCAATCGTTTTATTTTGACTACGACTGCATATGTATTTATTTCGCAGAAGAGGTGTCAGTTCAAGAGGTAGCTTCTGATTCGCTCATGACGGTCATTGTCAAGAACCATCTTGGTGACCTGAAGGTGAGATGCTGCAACACTTGTCTAAGTGCTTTTCAATCGATGCCCTTCAACTGTGATTTCGTGATGAACCTGGAACAGCAGACCTTATTCAATTGCTTACAGTATATATACATTTCTGTTGATGGCTGTCTTGCAGGTTTCAACTTGTATCAAAGATGCAGGGGCTTGACTAAATATTGGCTCAGCAGGCGTGTTAGGCTCGAGAGCCCGCAAGACTAAAAACCGAAACAACTTGGTCTAGTCATGGAAGAGCCTTGCGAACAGACACTTCTCAGCAATTCATTGACGTAGAGTTAAGGAAGGACGTGCAAAGCCAGTCTGCCGCTGACCCCACGAGTGCGGAAGTGTGCCCGGATAACCAGGTTCCATGGATCCTGGACGAGGCGCAATCGAGCGCCGTGGTAGGCGGACGATCAGAGAGACGTCGACTTAGCAATATTTGCTGTATGATGAGCGGGCCGCAGCGAGGCTGATCTTCCGGAGGACTCTTGCATCCAGACTAGACTCGAGACCGGAGTGAACATCGGAGTGGGCACCGGAGACAGTCGCCCAGTTCGAGATCAGCCGCGCAACGCCGCGTCAGACGCCGCACTAGTGAGCGTGCGTACTGTACAGGAAGAAGATGATACAAGGAACATGGAGGCGGGAAGGCCGAGAAAGATTTGCATCGCCAGTCGAGCCCGTGAGATTGTGACATTCAAGATGCTCAACATTCTAAAGGAAGAAAGAGTGGGATGAGTAGGGTCGGTCTCTCGAGTGGGACGAGGCGGCACATGGTTTTCGTGGGGAAGAGTGCAGGGGAAAGAGAAAGGAGGAACGTCTAATGTCGATCATATCTGCGAACCTGGAGAATACGAGAAGGGCTCATACATTTTGTGGTTCGTCGTAGATGATCGTCGGTTTGGTAGGTTTCAGGTTTCCCTCTGCGCACTGTAAGTGTTACAGCAGGCACCGAATCGAGAAGAGTTGGTCTCCTCGGTATGTACCCTACAGTACAGTCGCTGGCGAGGGACAGGCCCAGCCAGGACGCACTATTTCTAGCCACCAGCGCTTTATCCCGCCTGCAATCGTTGCCACGATCTAGGATAGGAATGGCTCGTGATCCGAGATGAGCGATGACTGTTATTTATATCCTTCCCTAGCCTACCAGCTTTTATTAATCCATCAAATGGTCCCCTTTTCCCGCCTTATCTTGCACCATCAACTTTTAGCGACTGCGAGGATGGGATCAGGCACGGGCGCGAAGGGAGAAGGGAGGCATTGACCACGTCTCGTGAGGTTCGTTCCCCAGGCCAAGCATCGACTAAAATTAACGAGCTGGCCACTGCTTTCATCGTCTTCTTCTCTCTCTCCCTCAAGGATGGTGACGGCGACGAATAGGCTTGTCGAGGGGATGAGCTAATTGGGTGAGGATGGGGTTTGTAGAAGTGGATACCGATACACGCTCATGCCCATGCTGGTGGTGTTTTTGCTTCTTCACCCATGGCGCTGGGAGATTGTGAGGCAGCAGTGGCACATGCCTTCTGTTATCAGCGCGTTGGCTCCCTTGTCAGTTGTGGACGGCTCGGTAGGGGTAGATAAGGTTGGTGATAACGGACGTCTTATTGCTGGGGTCAGGGATCTTCGGCTCCCTCATTGACAGCCCAGGATGCAATTCCCGCCTCCGTCCAATTTGAGCGAACTGCTTTCTCTCTCTCCCTCCCTCCCTCCCTTTCCCTTGGCGTCTGCGAAGTGCAAGCTTGCAGGTCCATCGTGCTTACGATAAGTGCCAGCTCAGCCGCCGTGACGCTATTTCAGCTACACACTTCAACAAGCTACGATCGTCTTAGGCCATTCGTCGATTAACTTACGGGCGGCTTCTATTTCTGGACCAAAGTTGGAACACTTCGCTACGGATATCCTATGTCAACACCGTCGAAGCCAGTGATAAATAGTCCGTCAGAGTGGCTGGTCCAGACTCTCTCTCTCTCTCTCTCTCTCTTACCATGCCAGCCGGGCAGCGTTATCAGGCAGTGGTCAATTCCCTTTTGACTACGGGGGTACCGGCCGAGATACCGAGCTATAGAGCCAGGGACACCTCGTGTTGTTCCTGGACTAGAAAAGCTAGGGCCAGAAGCCGGTCCGGGAAGCTAAGCAGTTCCAATCTCCACCATGACTTGGCGCTATTCTGCTGTCTGTTGATAAGCCCAGACGGCATAAGCTGGCCAGGGGACAATGCACCGCCATGTCAATTGATGCCGACAAATGGGTGAAGAAGGCTTGCTCTGTTCTAGCTCTGATGCCTGGTTGCTACCTGACTGTCGCAGAGGTGTATCTTGTCAGTTGGAGGTGACCTACCTGATCTCTCCCATGTTGATGATGATCATGATGACATTCAAGCGGAGCATTGGATTAAGCGAGAGGTAATAAATGAATCAATGCTGTGGTAGCAGATGGCACAGACAGCCGTTAACCGAGAACCTGCCGAGCCTTAACGTTGGGACTCTGGTGGTGGTCTGAGGAAGAGATGATGTAAAAGTAAGATGAACCAAGCCAATCCCTTGCAGTGTGTCTCTCACATCCTATCCGCGCATGTTACAGATGCGGACTCCTTGCGCCAGCGCGGTCGTCCCCTACACGACGTACTGAGCAATCAAGACTCGCAGGATCTGGTTTTTTTTACCTTCCCTCTCTAGCGATTGCATGAACTTCTGCCGGCGGCTGCTCCTAGGCCACATCCCTGCTTGTTCCTAAGCCGACATAGCGTCCCTGGACCTTCTCCACAACTCGAGCACTTGTGCCTGATCGGGGAATGGCGGCGGGGAGGTGCAGGGGATGAGCCATGGTCAGGGGTGCGGGCTTTGCTTGTCCTCAATCCGGTACCGAAGAATATCATCACCATCGAGAATTTGTGTGCGTCGTGAACCTTATTTGCGTATATCATCAGAGGCGGTGGTATCAGATTTTGATGTCGGTATCGGTGTCGGTATAGGCATCGGCATCAGCTTCCGTTGCCTTCGCCTTATTGCTAGAATCTTACGAGGAGCACTCGTTATTGTGAGCTGTGGGCTGTGAGCCGGCTCTGCGGCTCTGTGGCGGTCTCAAGCCCCTTCCGCTCCCCAATGGTCCAGAGAGTGTCTTTGTGCCCCTTGTCCAGCACGCGTGGTACATTCCAGGCGGGCACACCATCATCTCACCAAAGAGGCTACAGTAAGACGTCAAGTGTCAAGTTAAGCCTCACGTCTGGTCTGCAAGCCCTCGTACTTCCCCTGACCGTCCAGAAGGTTCGCTCGCCGTCACCACGAACAGCCAAGTCGACTCGTACGGGGAGTGATTGTTGGTATGATGTGACAGTCATATGGATGATCTGTGGGTGCAAGCGCCTGTAAGAGTGGTACCTAAGACAATCCTCCAGGAACAAAGAGAGGCACAAAGACAGAAAGGCCACGCCCATCTCGGCTGGTTTGTCGATGTCGGGACAGATGGGGTATTCGCAGCATGGGATTGCGCGGCCATGTGGTGGCATTATACCTCGCAGGAGTAGGGAGCGACAGACAATGCGTGGTCTGGGTTTTCGGGATGCCTTAGTACCTGCCGCTGAAGAAACACGCTGTAGATGGATACCTCAGGCTTCGTCATCAGTAGTCTCTCAATCGCAACTAACCCGGAGATCTGCGACGACAGCGAATCATCGCAAAATCCTGCCAGCATCTTCTGCTTCTCCGTCCATCTCTCTCCCTCGTGTGCTCTGACCGACGATAACAGTAGTACCTCACGAGACGGATTTTTCGCATCCACGGCAACCTTTTTTTTCTAGTCGTTTACTAGACTAGTCCACGTCCAACCCATCCTTTTTCTTTGTTTCCTTCTTTCCCACACCAATCATCAAGTCTGGCCCAGATTGAGTTGTTATTACGGAGTTGTAGATCGATGATATGATGGAGCACCATGTGCAATACCGCCGGTAGGTCGATGCTCCAGCCCCATGGGTCTCTGTACCAGTACTTGTGTCTTTTCTGTGAGACATCTGGGACTTACGCCTTTCCTTCTTATCGTGTCTAGATCTACTACGTGCTCCGTATCGATGCTGGCCTCGTGCTCATTCGAGGCTGTCCAAGCCACGTAACTGAACATCCTGAAAGTAGCCTCTTGGCCTGTGGCTCGGCTCTCTTGGGATGTCTTGGATCTCTTCTCGAACGCCTCTCTGTCTCTCCCATCCCATCCCGGTGTCTGGCTCCCTTACACGTCCTACAACTCTTTGTTTCTTCTTCTTCCTCCTCTCTTTCTTTCTTCGTCCTTCACCCACGTCATGGATTGAGGGTCCAGAAAAACCAAAGTCATGTACCTCCCACATCCTCATCTCAAATCCCTGCTCGAAGCCCTGGTCTGCCATACCCACCACGCCATCGTTCCTAGCTGCACCAGGGGGTCCGCAAAGACCTCTAGTCGTTAGTTGACCTTTTTAGGTCCAAATTGCTAGAGACCAAGTATCTCGACCCACGCAATCACAGCGGGAACCAACGGGGAATCGTCTGGCGTCGTGTTGCGCTGCCCTAGCCGCAATAAAACATGACGGCCTCCCTGCTGCTGTCCCCCCCACGGCCTCGAGCTGGCGCTGATCTTGGATCATCACAAACCATATAGTTCTCTAGACTTCCCCGTCTTCTCGAGGTTTCCCCCCCCCTCTCGCTTTTCCCATTCCTTTGATTGCGCTCTTTAATCGTTGTAAACTGTGTAAAGCTGTACTCTCGTTTGCAGTTTTACCTGTCTCTACTACTCAAGACAGTCTCGCCTCCGTCGATAGACAGTCTTCACGCCCACAACGCCCACACATTCGCTCGCGCAGCTGCAAATCGGTACAATCTTTCTGGACGGGACCATTCAGTTATCCCCATCTTTCCACAATGTTTTCCAAGCTTCTTTCCGCCGCCGCGGTGGTTCTCGCCTCGACCACCCTGGTCTCTGCTCAGACTTACACTGACTGCAACCCCCTAAAAAAGAGTAAGTCGCAGCTTGCTGATGTAAACTTGCTTGTATCTCATGACAGATGAGACGGTGAACTCGAGAGAATCAGGACAGTATAGTAACAGTAAACTAGCATGCCCTGCCGACTCTGCTTTCGGCGATGAAAAGGTCTCCTGTGACTTCACCAAGGGCGAGTGTGACACTTTCACGACCGCCCACGCCACAACCATCAACTACGACGGCAAGGGTGCCAAGTTCAGCATCAAGGACTCCAACGACGCTCCTACCATCGCCACCAGCAAGTACATCTTCTTCGGCAAGGTCGAGGTTGTCGTCCAGGCCGCCGAAGGCCAGGGCATCGTCACCTCCGCTGTCCTTCAGTCTGACGATCTCGACGAGATCGACTGGGAGTGGGTTGGTGGCGACAACGCCCAGGTCCAGTCCAACTACTTCTCCAAGGGCGATACCACCACCTACGACCGCGCCGTCTACCACCCCGTCTCTTCCCCCCTCACCACCTACCACAAGTACACCATCGAGTGGAACTCCAAGGCTATCAACTGGATCATCGACGACACTGTTGTCCGCACCCTGACTTACGAGGCTGCCAAGGGCGGCTCTGGCTTCCCCCAGACCCCTATGCAGGTCAAGCTCGGTACCTGGATCGGTGGTGGTGATAACAGCTCCCCCGGAACCATCGAGTGGGTTGGCGGCAAGTGGAACCCCCAGGACGCCCCTTTTGACGCTTACTACAAGAGCATCACCATCGTCGACTACGCCGGCAAGGATACCTCTGAGGGTGAATCTGGTGCTACCGAATATGTCTACGGCGACAACTCTGGCAGCTGGGAGAGCATCGAGGTCAAGACTGGTGGTTCCAAGCAGAAGGAGGAAGACAAGAAGACTACCTCTAAGGCCCCCAAGCCGACTGCCTCCGAGGACGACTCTCTCTCTAAGGTCCACGAGTTCACTGCCAGCACTACTATCGTCTCTGCCGATCCCTCCGCCACATCCTACTTCGAGGCCGAGAAGAGCTCTACCAAGAAGAGCTCTAGCAGCAAGGAGGAGTCTTCCTCCACAACCGAGGCTATCGTCGTGACCAAGTCTGACGGTGTTCCCACCACCCTCGCCACCGCTCCTGCTACTACCTCTGAGAAGAGCCCCGGCTCCGGCTCCAGCTCCAGCTCCAGCTCCGGCTCCGGCTCCGGCTCCGCAGCCAGCCCTACCGGCACGCCCGTCCCCGCTGGTGCGTCCCGGGTTGCTGGTGGCATCGTTGCCGCCGCTGCCGGTGCTATCATCGCTCAGCTCTTGATGTAAAGTCGGGGTATTCCTCAAAACCTCCTGTACATTTTACATCTTTCTTGTAGCTACTTTTACGCATGCTGGCGAGCTGTAAGGAAATCGAACTCAATGAGTGTTAATATTCGAGTCGCTCGTTACCGCTTGCCAAGCGCATCTCATCCAAGGATTAGCTGGGGTATCTTTGAGCACTTTCGCGAGAATCGTCAACGTTGTTGTCCTGCGTTTCCAAAGAGGAACAGATTGGAGAGTTGTGGGCAAGCGAACAACAAATTTTATGTTATATCATGTCTTAGTGGAAGTTTCAGGCGTTGTAATAGAGCCTGCTTTCCCACGCGAATTGTGCTTGGCTTGTAACGAACGGTTTTTTTCCTGCATGATAAGCCGGCGGTCACTGGGATGGAAGAAGCCCAAACCGACCGGATATATTGGTTTGCGAGTTTTACCAAGAGATAATGTAACGGATAATTAAATTTAATATCGCTTTGGGATGGTTCCAAAGCTTAGCTACAACCGAATACACAGCATCTGCATTGACAGACGCTTAATTACAGCTCATCCTGCTTTCCACTGCTGGAGGTTCCTATTGTTCTTCCGCAAGACCCCCTTTTTCTATCTTCCGTGAGCATGAAGCCTCATGCTAGCTGTGTTGAAGGTTAGTCAATACTTCGATGTATGGCCTCATCAATGGTCAATGAACTGTCCAACTCGCATATCCGTTGCCCTTGGAGGTGAGCAATATCCCACGCTATAGACCTTGATACGAGAGTAAGGTAGACCATGTCCCGAGCCGAGTATGAGAGCACGAGTGGAGATACTGAGCACTATGGAGAGCGTGATGTCGCCTTATATGAAGTCTTGGAGATTTCTCAGAAGGGCTCTTCTCTCATCTCAATGGATGTTTCATTGCCCACTCCCTGTCTCGACGATGGTCTGTGGATGGGATATCCCTGTCTCCGAGTAAATATGAAGCCCGCAGTGTAAGATTGCCAAAAAGCTATGCCTATCATTGAGCTCCATATCAGATGGAAAGGTCCGGGTGGGATGCAAGGCTGTCGATAATTTCACAATGTTTCCGGGCTTTTGCCACGCTTGCTAGTCCGCGTTTACGTCTCGGCCACGTATAATAAGATGGGAGTTCGATCGGCTCCGGAACCTGACGATAGGGAAGAAGACCAAAGGATGGAGTAGTCTTGATGGCGGAGCGCTAGCTTGGCGGTATGAGCTGCCCGTATTGGTGAGTCAGTCACTTGGGTAATGCTGTCTTCGGTGATATCCCCTGCCCTCGTCTCCTGGAAAAGCGATATATATATTCTTCTTTTAGGCTCATCAGTCGTTTTGTCTTGCGACTCTGGCAGAACTCGCTATTGATTGATACTGCGATTTCTATAGAGGTGTGCTGCAACGGGGAGTCTGGCGAGTAACCAACCGCTAGTCCGTACGTTGGCGGGTGAGAAAGTGATTCGGATGCCATTACCAGTAGTGCAGTTATGAGGGCGCAATGGTGAAATATCAGTGTATCTTGGCAGAGAGGCGAAGGGGGCCCTGACACTCCCGGACTACTCTTACACGACGTCGCCGTCTACACTCAAGATCATACACTGACTAAGCAAATGATATTGCTGCACGGGATGAGTTTGTATAGGGACTTGGTTGAGTACGTAATTCTCCGCTGAAGCGTAAGCAAGTGGCCTCGTGGTTTTAACCAAGACAGCTCTGTCCTCGACATTCTTCAAGACTCTCGTGACTCAGAACACTGGATAGCTAAGGACCGGAAAGACCATGAATGAATGATTGCAGAAGAGCTTGTATAGACGTACTGATGGTATCGATTGTTCGAAGCAAGAAGACTGTTACCTCACGGTATCGAGGAGGAAACTACATGACTACGGGGTATCTCGTCTCGAGTTCGATGCTAATTGAGGACCAAGCCGTCTTTGGGGATCTGAAGCAAAGGTGAGACTTGTTGTCGAGTAAAGTGATCAAGACTGGGAATCCCGTCTCCGTGGGCGCCAGTACTATTCGAGCAAGGCAAGGTGAATACGAGAAATGTCGCCAACAACCCTCACTGGCCCCAATCCAACCATTCCGTGGCATATAGCACGTGTGCACATTTGCCCTTTTCCCGCTGGTTTAAGCAAGGCCTGGAAGTTTATCATATGCCCACGTTTCGTTCCTAGATTCCGATCCGCCTTCGGAAACGCAGGTTCAGCAATGCCACCGCGCAAAGGATCAAGGGTCAGCACGCAGCGCATGATGAAACTCCAACGTCTCGCTTCGGCGGCTCCTCCTCCTCCTCTAAAACATCCTACAGTCGAGCGGACGACTTTGCAAAGAGATACCAGGGGAGGATGGATGGGGCTCATGGGTGGTGTCATAGGTTCACACGACCCCCGGACAGATATCGAGCATGCTGTACTCTTGGCATGTCGGACACCAATAGTTGAACATCTTCACCCGTGCCCATCCGGACTCCCTCCAAGGGCTGAGGCGGCTGGCTTCCTCGACCGCAATCTGCTCTACTCTAGTACCTGCAGTAGTTTCCTCCCCTTGACCAAGGATCCTCGTCGTCTCGACCCCTACGCAGCAACAATACCCGTCAAATTCCCACCTATCAGATCCCCCGAAGCTTCCTCTCCTCGGTGGACCTACGGCCCCGATCGGGTCCGTCTCCGCACCCCGGCCCCACCTCCGTTTCATACCCCTACACGTATCGTCCCCCAAAACCATCCTGTCGCACCCTCCTCACCCAAATCACCGTAGTCTCCAACGTCGGAGAGCCAGCTTGCAAAACGTAGCCTGGTCAATATGTCCGTTGGTGACCTTGAAACGTTGCCTAGCCTTCTTGTTCTGAGGCTAAACCCCTGGCTCGTGGATGCCACTGCTCGCCCTCTTGTCCAATGGCTGACGGATGAATCAGGTCCCCTGCTCAACTCGGGATCGTCTTGGCCGCATATTGTTATGGTTATACTGGTTATACGTAGCTATACTTAGCTATACTCCGGAGATGGCGCCATGGCTTCTTGTGTCGACGGTGGTATGTCGAGCTACCGAGATGCTCGGGAAACAATATCAGATACCAGCCATGTATCCATAGTACGTAATAATGGAAAAAGGTGGGCATGGAGGGAGTTCATCATGGTATATAAGCCTTGACATCCTCAACCTCGAAACGTTTCCTGCTCTTCAGTCTCTTGCTCATCCACAAAACCACCCTTTCCTTTTCACCTTTTCTCTTATTCTTTGTACTTTGTGTCTGGACTGGTTCCGCACATCGCATCCTTCTTTACATACATTTTTACGAGTCTAGCTGTCTCTCTCTCTCTTTATACCAACACCTTTAAACAAACAAACACTACCTTCAACATGAAGTTCACCCAGGTTTTCAACATGGCCGCTCTCATGGGCATGGCCATCGCCCGTCCCTGCGAGACCGGCTCCCAGGAGGCCGCTGAGGTTACCACCCCCGCCGTCGCCGTCCCCACCCCGGCTCCCGCCCCCGTCTCCAACAACGGCTCCGCCGCCGCCCCCATCTCTTCTGGCTCCGGCTCCTTCGAGGAGGCTTGCAACATCGGCTACGGATCTACCAACGGCGGTACCACTGGTGGTGCTGGTGGTGAGACCAAGGAGGTCACCTCCCTCGAGGAGCTCCAGGCCGCTGCTGAGGCAGACGGTGCCGCCATCATCGTCGTCTCGGGCGAGATCACTGGCGATGTCAAGATCCGCGTTGCCTCCGACAAGACCATCGTCGGAAAGTCCGGTGCCTCCCTCAAGGGTGTTGCTTTCTACATCAACAAGGTTAAGAACGTCATCGTCCGTAACCTCAAGATGAGCGAGGTTCTCGCCAAGACCGGCGATGCCATCGGTATCCAGGCCTCCAGCAACGTCTGGATCGACCACATCGATCTCTCCTCCAACCTGGACCACGGCAAGGACTACTACGACGGTCTCCTTGACGTCACCCACGGCGCTGAGTGGGTTACCATCTCCAACACCTACCTCCACGACCACTACAAGGTCTCCCTGATCGGCCACACCGACAAGAACTCCGCCGAGGACACTGGCAAGCTCCACGTCACCTACGCCAACAACTACTGGTCCAACATCTCTTCCCGTGCTCCCTCAGTCCGCTTCGGTACCGCCCACATCTACAACAACTACTACGAGAACGTCGAGACCTCGGGTGTCAACACCCGCATGGGTGCCAAGGTCCTCGTCGAGTCCACTGTCTTTGATAACGTCAAGAGAGCCATCACCTCGCTCGACTCCAAGACTGAGGGTACCGCCAGCGTGAAGGATGTCATCCTCGGTACCAGCGACAACACTGCCAAGGAGGGTGCTTTCACGGCTTCTGACCTCGGCTACAAGTACGAGCTCCTCGGCAGCAAGAACGTCAAGGCCGCTGTCGTTGGCACTGCCGGTGCTACCCTTAAGCTGTAAGAAGCGGATTAGTCCCTTTCTTCTTCAGCGACAGACGTATCTCAGGGAAGATGAGCTCCCTGGTGGTGCTTTGTTTAGCAGGCAGTGTTGATGTTGGGGTAAATAAAAGTAATAGACAGCATAATCTTAAAACTGATAGGCCACTTAGCCTGGCTTCCATATGTGTGACTTAATGATGTGGGATCAACGTGAAGTTCTCAATTGAGTGGAAAGTTTCCGATTTCTAGGACTAGAATAGTGTCAATCTACTTCATTTCGCCTCGCCAGCTGAGCCGCTCAGCTTTACATAGCCTTGCAGCAGGTGTCCGGTTCCTAAACCCCTCTAACGACGCCAACCTCAGTCCAAGCCTTCCTCACTTTCTTCGCAGCCTCTGCGCCAAAAAGCTCCTCGGCACAGTCCACCGTAACGTCGGCGAACTGCTTGAATGTACAACGGGCAGGAACTTGGCCTGACCTCATCGTCTGCCACCAGATTTTACCAGCCTTCTCCCACGAATAACCACCAAAGGATACCGCGGCAAGATAGAATGCTTTATTGGGAATTCCAGAATAGATGTGTACTCCTCCATTGTCATCCGACATAGCCCTGAAATGCTTCATATGAGCTACTTGTGGATCTTGGCCCTGTGGAATTAAAAAGAAAAAAGAAAAGAGTTAGCTACTCTGCGACTGCCGACCTTGTTATGAAACTGGAGCAACTCACAAAACGGGGGTCGTTATAAGCTTTGCCAGGAGCTTTCATGCTTCGAAGTGCGACACCTTTTACACCTGGGAGAATGCAATCTTCGCCGATGAGCCAGTCGGCAACATTGGCTTGCTCTTTCTGGACCTTCTGCTTGATCATGATGCCGAAAACGTCTGATACGTGCTCATTCAGGGCACCAGGCTGGCCGTAGTAGTCCAGGGGACTGGTGTGTTCGGTGACGGCATGTGTGAGCTCATGTGCGATTACATCAATGCAGCCGGTGAAATTGTTGAGGAATTCGTCGCCATCACCAAAAACCATCTGTAGCCTCTCAGGATCCCAGACTGTCAGTGTTAGCGTCGTCGTAACTTTGCGCAAATGTAGACTTACAAGCATTTTCATAGTTTTGACCAAAATGTACGGTGCTGATGACGTCCATGTTCTTGTCGTCTATAGAGTCCCACTCGAAGATCTCCTTGTAAAACTTCAGCACAATGCCGACATTGTTGTATGCTTCATTGACAGATTTGTCTTTCACCACCGGCTCGCCTTCGGACCTCATAAGTTTGCCTGGTAGGCTACGTTCGTTTTCACTATTACCAGCATCGTAGACAGCGCGGTAAGGGGCGTCTTTTGGAGACTTATCGATCTCTTCTTGAGTAGTTCCAAGGGTCTGCAGGGTGCTTGCCTTTCCTTGAGAAATGTTAAAGCCTAATCAACTACCCGTGAGAATATTATAGTGCATACCTTCTTGATGAGCTTTAACTCTACTAAGGACCTTTTCTAAGTGCTCGAGATCCCGTTTAGCGCGAGAACGGGTGGCTTCGTCTACCTGGTTCGACTCGGCAACGTGACGTAGCAGCGTATCAGGGATGATCTGCTGGGGTTGGAAGTTGACTGGGTTGGAGGATCGATATCCTCGAGGCCTAGCAAGGGCAGCCAGTCGCTCCTTACGAACGCCCTCAAAACGCTCACGCGAAGCAAGCGATGAGCGGGCTGCCATTCGGACGTTGTCCGGATTGGTAGTGCATTCTGCGATGCCTCGCAACAGATGGGGAGGAACAATGTAGCAGCGACAAGGCATAGTGACGGTAGTGCTTTGGAGATTAGTCGTCGTGAAGTCTTGGTTGTGTTATATTAGGTCTTGAATCTTGACTTCGGGTCGCTGGAAAAGTACTTTCGTGGTCGAGAGAAGAAGAAATACTGAAGAGATATAGGAGGAAAGATAGGACCGTGTAAGCGATGATTTTGTGGTAAAACCTGGACGTTGAAAGGAGCTTGACGACATTCAAAGAAGATTGTCAGGACATGGGGATCAGGACGAAGCGTGAGGAACATATTCCAACCAGATAGCTGGGCATATTTATATTCCCTTATCTTGGGGGAGCTCAGTGTATCAAGAACTTGTCGTGAATCCTGCTTGAGGCAGGTGCATACGTACCTCTCCATGACCCCATTTGACACTGATAGACTCTGCAGCCAATGAACGTGTGTCTCGACTTTCCAAAAGGACTCAAGACAATTTCAGTCGCCAATACGCGTTCATTATTCGCCTGATTAACAAAGCTTCAGATGTTTTTTGAGACAGAACGCATAATGCCTGGTTGTAGTGGCACAATAAACAAGATGGATGACCTCATTTGTGTGATATACAACAGGTGGGCGAACGCATGACCGATCTGGTACAGGAGATGTCCTACAACACGGCAGAGCCCGACTATGATGTAGTCCAACGAGAATCAAGAATAATTGCCTTTACCGACTATAGTACTTTTGATTCAATCCACTGACAAAGCACCCAAAACACGAATGTTGCTGCTGAGGCGTGTAGGTGGGTTGAGTACTACAAGCATGCAGTGGATGGTGTGGTAAGGCGTCTCAATATTTTCTCTCAGAATTGCTATACAAATATTGCACTTTTTTTTCAAACAATACAAACATCTAAAACGCAAGTTTAAGATCTAAAATAATAACATAGAAGGAAAAAGAGAGTAAATTGATGATGCGTAGTCGATAAGATACAGCTTGAAAGGGGAGGTGCAGCCTGCTGTTGTCAGAAATGGTAAGTGCAACTGAGGCGTCAAGTCAATCAGAAAACAACTGTTCTTTACAAGCATTTGGCCATAAGAGACAATAGGGGGTTAAAGTGAAAGTCGGATCAAGCTGCGCGCACTCAGACCGCCATCAAACATTCGGGCATTATGGACAGCCCTCAGCAGCCGACAGTGACCAGCACCGCAGACTTGCACGAGATTCAGATACGCCACAAGCTCGCTTCTGCAACATTCAAGACCCTTTGTACGATATCATCGTCGCCTGCAAGATCAGATATCTTGAAGAAAGCGTGTTTTGCCACCGAGTTTCGCTCATTTCCGATCAAGCAGGCCGAAAAGGCATTCCTCCGTCACATCAACGAGCATACAGCGATTCCCTACCCGATAAACGAGAGTGTCTCTCAGCCATGGCACAAAGTATTTCTGATTACCCAAATAGACCTTTCGCATACTGGTTGGCCGAACAAGCTCTCCAGCGCGGCACGGAAGGAACTCTTCCAAGAGCGAGGCCGTATGTACATCATCCTTGACCACGTTCTGCGATGTCTTGTGGATATACTCGGTGACAGAGGAGATGGTCAAGGCGTCAGTACTGGTCTCGACGTCTTGCGAAGTGTCAAGGCTGGTGTGTGGGAGGGTAGCGAGAACCAACTGCTGCAAGTGAATGGCATTGGCGCAGTCAAGTTGAACCGCCTGACTGAAGCTGGAATCAAGACAATCAAGCAGCTGTCGCAGCTGCAATTTTATCATATTGAGCGGCTACTCAGTCGAAACCCACCCTTTGGTCAGAACGTGGTTCGTGAGCTTGATGGATTTCCTGTTTTGACACTCGAATTCGAAGCTCTCAAACAGCACATCCAAAAGACAACAGCAGAAACGTTTGACTCGAACAGTACAGGCCAAATCCTTTCATCAGACACCGGACTGCCTGGTACTTGTTCGGTTTGGATCTGTCGACTTCATCTTGGCTTTACCAACAAGGAAATTCCCAGATGGAAGAAGCATAGTCCATGGGTAACCTTGGTAGTTGAAGGCACAGGTGGAAGACTCTTGTGGTTCTACAGAGGAAGCATCAAGAGGCTAGAGGGTGGTAAGGAGTTAGTGGCAGCTCTTCGAGTGACAAGAGGGGATACACTCAAGGTCGTCTTTGCATGCGAAGACATCGTTGGTACTATCGTAAGGGAAACTGTGGTTGTCTAAGAGCGGCAGAACTTGAAGCTTATCGGCACAAGTCAGATCCAGGCTCGAAAGCCAAGTCATACAACATTGCATGTTTCATTCAAATGCCATCCAGCCATACAATGCCACCTGATTAGAGTTCGTTCCCAACTGGTCAAATTCAATGATATACCATAAGAAATCAGGCTATTGAGGTCGATGCGTTCGGTTGTTTCCTCATCCGATGAAGATCCCCTATCCTGTTCTGGCATTTGATATCAGGCTTTACCTAATCTAAAGTCATTTGCATAATTTAGAGACAACACACCGTCCCCCAGTAGCGCAGCGGGAGATCAACTAGTGTTTCAAGCCAAGGTCATCTTGGCCTCGAAAGTGGTTTAGACTGCTCAGCCTATCTGGGAGACTAAAAGCTCTTATGGCAATCGTGTGATTTGAAGCTCCGAGGGTGGCGGTCTCGAGATCTGCCGTCCTGGTCATTGAGTCAACCATAGCTTCCTAAACCAGTGGACTAGGTAAGACCAGCGGACGACCCAAAGACCCAGCGTGAGTAGAAGATAGAGAGAGAGAAATTACAATGACATGGTCTTCGCGTAAACACCCATCACGTCCCCATGACATTGCAGAGTAAATGACCACCTGCCTCATCAAGGAGGTAAAATGCACAACTTGAGATAGCACGTAGCGAGATCACCCACCACGAGGTAGGTGTTATGAGAGAGAGTCAAATGGGGCGAAAGTGATCTACAAAGCAAATCAGCTGAACAGTCGATCCTAGCTCGATTATCTGGTAAGGCCTCACGCCGTTCGTGGCTGGCTTACAAGCTGGTGTATTCGTATTTTCGTTTAGCGTATTTAAAGCTTGTTCGTCCCTCAATTGCTAAGCTAGGGGTAGGTAAAGACTCCGATAGAGTCACGGTGAAATAATTACCCCTGGTAGAGATCATTCAGCTTCTGCAGCCTACTACGTAGTAAGCAAATGGTGGCGCTTCCCTATGCTCGACCCGTCTTTCAGCAAGGGCGCAATCTACAGATTTCTGACCCGATGGGGGAAAACTAAAGGATGACTGTAATTGTACTCACGATCAGATGCAAGATAGCTACTCTACTCTACTCTACTCTAGCTAGCTGAAGGCCAATAAGCTGCAAGTGCCAGGCCGTCGAGGGACGAGCTGTCTCGTATATGAAGAGTGATACCCCATTCTCAGCCCTATGCCTTGGCTGCTCTTGCGAGTTTGTCCTTTTGGCTGCCCACTTGATTGTCACTTACACACACGCCTAACCACACCTCATGTTGCGCTCAACAGTCTTCCTAGCGCTCATTGGCGTTGCGGTTGCAGCCGATGCGGTTTTCTTCAACGGCCAACGTGCTCCTCAGAAGAATCTACTCTTACCCGGACCGAGGTTACAATCTCTCCACGTCGCCGCTCTATCAAACTGCATGTCCCTGGAGAAGGAATGTGGTAACACTTGCATCCCCAACATTGCCACCTGCTGCAGCCCAAGTGAGGGCTCCTTCTGCGACCTAGGCTACAATTGCAATACGAACGGGTGCTGTCCCATCGGCAAGACTTGTTCGGGCGATCCTGTCGGCTGCGCCACGGGCAAGAAGAAATGCGGCGAGTACTGTATTCCTAACGACGGTATTTGCTGCGGCTCGGGTACGGGCTATTGCGATGCTGGAACGACATGCACATCTGACGGGAAATGCTCAGCTGGTGGGAGAAGCGGTGGTGACAATGGTAGCAGCGGTGGCAGCAGCGGTGGCAGCAGCGGTGGCAGCAGCGGTGGTAGCAGCGGTGGGAATAGCATTGGAAGTAACGGTGGAAGTGGTGGAAGTGCGGGAAGGTGCTATGACTTCCAAGAGCCTTGTGGGGTGAACTGCATGCCCAAAGGCCAAGTTTGCTGTTCAAGTTCCTTCTACTGCTACGCTGGAGACTTGTGCACGTCTGATGGTAAATGCCAAGGAGGTTCTGCAGGCGGCGGAAGTAGCAGCGGAAGTGGTGGAGGCAGCGGAAGCAGCAGCAGCAGCAGCGGCGACAATAACACCGATTCTTCGACTTCGACTTTCAAAGCCCCTTCGATAAGCATCCCCAGCTTCACAAACACCTTTTCGGACCTTCCTCTACCCACAGGTCCCCGCTCTGGTGGCACGGAGGATGGTGATTCAAGCAGCAATTCATCGAGCAGCGGTTCGGATGCTGCTGACCCTTCCTCTCCCCTCAACGATGAAGGTGGCGACTCCGGGGCTGCCACTTCCAACGGTCCGAGTTTATACGCCGGTCTTCTGGCTCTCCTGCCCTTTGTGCTTTAAGCCTGAGGCGAGAAGCGGTTGTTAAGCCCGGATATGGCCCCTGATACCAAGGTGTTGACTGAGGAGCAATTAGGAGTGTACATATAGTAATGGGGAGATCATAAATGCTAGGATATTTACTAGCATATTCCTAACGAGATCAACGTTCCCGACTCAAGCAAGAGCTAACTTAGATCCCCTTATTTAAGCCGACACGAGTTGTTCCATTCTAAGTAACGTTTAGTCCTCGAACACGTTCTTATCACACTAAGAACAATTAAGCTTGCGTTAAATGGCGAGTATGTTTTGTAGTAGGTACTCAAATCTAGGGTTTTTGGTAGAAGCGAGAATATTTGGAACGATAATGGTCCTAGGTTTTTAAGCAACATTGATGGATCGCCATGTCGGCCTCTTGGCAACCAACAAGCAGGGCCCAGGGCTGTTGCATGGCACCCACCGCAATCGATAACGGCTAGGACCCACTGGTGATCCCGACTCGCAGGTGATTCCCTTAAGTAGCACCACCTAGTCTATCTCAAGCTTCCAACAACAAACAATGCGGTGGAAGACAGCATCGTAACTTACCCAGCCTCGGCGATGACCCTCAAGCGAAGAGATGCGGCTATAGCAGGTCTCGCCGCCTTCGTGGCCTGGGGCGGCGCCGTCCACTGGCTCCCAGTCCTACGCTGGGCTGGCTATGCCTTCGTCGCCGGCGCCCTCGTCTCCCTCGCCGCGATTCTGGCTGCCATCATCCTCACGTCACGACAACCAGATGAACGAAATCCACGACCTCATACAGTCACCTTTCTCGGTTCTCGAGCTTGGCGTGCCGAAACGCAATCTATCCGTGAGCGACAGGTCTACAACCGAACGCCCGTGGATGCCGCCTCGCCTCGCCTGTCTCAAGCTATCGATAACCTCCTCGATATGGTACTCCGCGACTTTGTGAGCAGCTGGTATTCGCATATCAGTCATAACCCGACGTTTCCACACGAAGTGGACAGAGCTATACATCATGCCCTCATAAGCTTGCGGGAGTTGCTACAGAACAAGGACCTAGCAGACATCATGACCAGCCGGCTGGTCCCGATCATCACTGCTCATATTCGCGATTTCTACGAGGCCGAGCGATCCGTACGAGGCAAGAAGCTTAACCGATCCGTCACAGAATCGGAGGAGCTTGATCTTGCTATTGCATCAAAGTATCGGGGAGGCAGCCTTCATCCTGCCGCTTCGCTTTCGTTTCCCGATACTAAGATGGTACAGCAAGACTATCTGCGCTCGCTGGTAACCAAGATTATCCCACAAATACTGCCCGAGAATATGTTGGCGAGTCGAGCTGTGTCTATCATTGTTCGAGAAATTGTCAGCTGCTCTGTGCTCTTTCCTGTTATGCAGTTGCTTGCCGAGCCTGATACCTGGAACCAGCTTATGGAGAATTTTGGTCGTTCTATGCTTCAGGATAGATCTACCGTACGTAAATTGCGCGCGGCATTGGACCAACACGCTTCGCCGACACCCAGAAGCGGCAAGGCCGCGACACCCCCCCGGATTTATCCAGGCGACAGTGAGCGCAAGTTTGAAAAGTTCATCCGAGCTATTCGAAAGGTCGCAAATCTCTCGGATGCACGTCGCTTTAGAAGTGAGGTCGCAAGTCAACTCAAGCGCGACGCTTCGAAGGATAACCAGGATCCGATGTACCTCCGTCGACTCGAGATGGGCAAGCGACTGTTGGATCAGAAGGTGAACCAGCTCGCTGCTGGAGGCGACCGACACGCACCGCTACCGGCGCCGGCTTCATTGCATCCAGCTGGAACTGCTCAGTCGAGGCTCGAGACCGCGTCTCTAGTAGAAATACTGCGGGATTCTTCAGGGCTCTCATACTTCATGGAGTACATGGACCGTCAACGCCTGATGCCCTGGGTCCAGTTCTGGCTAGTTGTAGATGGCTTCCGAAACCCTCTTGAAGATGACGGTCTGGATGACGATGATCAGGATGATGAGCGTCTGCCATCTAACTTACCTATGTGGTCTGAGTCTGATTATTTGGACATGCAGCAAATCTACCAGGCGTACTTGTCGCGACCTGAACTCAAGATTCCAGACTCCTCAAGAAAAGATGTAAAGGAATTTCTCTCAGCCGGGAAATCTGCGACAGCTGCACAACACTACCGTGCTCGACGAGCCATCTTGAAAGCTCAGAGTACCCTGCTTGAGGAAATGCAGTCCAGGCATTTCCAAAACTTCAAGAAGTCGGACTTGTACTATAAATGCCTTGCAGCCGAGGAGGCATCTACTGCCAATACCTTTAGAGCTGCACCGCTACTGGAAGCTCCACGTGCTGCATCACCTCGACCCAATATAGCCGCATCGCAGTCGTTTCAGACGAAGCCCCGCCCAGTATCCCGCTTACAGGCTACACGCCTACAGTCTGCTCCCGGCAAACGCCCTGGTTCGATGTCTGATCTTAGAACTCCTCAGCCTAATGGTAACGGAGTCGACCCTCTTTCCAATTCTAGGCGTTCGCTAGACGACCACACATCAAACCCCCTATTTGACGATGACGACCTTGAGAACGACGCGCTTGGAGACTCCGTGGCAAGTCTTGACCAAGACTCACATGTAGAACATCAGCAGCCGGATACGCAGGTGGTACAAGCGGTGGAGGAAGCCCTCAACAATATCATGGAAGATGACCGGCCGCAGACTGCTGAAGATCTTCGAGCTTCGCTGTTTGGAGGCGGCAGTGGAGGCAGTGTTATGGGTACCGACGACAACACCAGCCTTTTTTCCGGAAATGACAATGACTCTACAAGGGGTTCGATTGATGTTGGAGTGAAACCGGCAGCATCCGGAAAAGAGGGCGAAAAGCCAAGCCTTTCTTCGTTGGGCCTAGTGAGCGCCGCCTCTAGAATTGGAGTATTTGTTGACGATGACCTGTTCGCGGATGAAGATAAGTTGCCAGATGACGGAGGGGATCCAGACGATGGCAAGCCAGGCCCCGATGAGGACGAAGTACACGAAGCAGCGCCTGGTGATCTCGGGTTAGCCGAAGCTATCACTGCCCTGACCAACGACATCGATCGCCTCGTCGCTCAAGAGGCTGTCGTCCAGTCCTTGACGCGGAAGGCGGAGCTCACTAATAATACTGCGGAGCTCCGAATCTTGAGGAAGTCGAAAGCAAGTCTCCAAAGAGAGATTAGGCGAAAGGAGCTACAACGCCAGCAGTATGTCGTACAAGAAAGCGACAACAGCCTCTATGGCCGCTCGACTATTAAGATCAAGTCGATCCAGGTCGGCAAGGAGGATGATGGTAGGGAATTTGCGCTTTACGTCGTCGAAGTGCAGCGCAACGCCGGGGAGCAGATGCCGGCGGCGTCATGGATTATCTCGCGGCGATATAGCGAATTCCACGAACTCCACCAGAAGCTGCGGTCTCGGTATGCGTCGGTCCGAAATCTTGAGTTTCCCCGGCGGCGCATGGTTATGAAATTCCAGAGCGAGTTCCTACGAAAGAGGCGAGATGCGTTAGAGAAGTACTTGCGTGAGCTTCTGTGCCTTCCAGAGGTGTGTCGCAGCCGAGACTTGAGAGCCTTTCTTTCCCAAAGCATAATTGCCCCTGGCCAGGATATGTCGGATCGCGAAGACAAGAAGGATATGATGACTCGGTTGTACGATTCGGTCACGGATGGTGTCGAGGATATCTTGGGCAACATTCCCGTGCTTGACCAGATCTCGGTGGCTGGACAGAATCTCATTGCCGCCGCAACGAGCCAGCTCAACCCTGCAACCCTCAGTGCCAACGAAGATGCCTTCCCCGCTGCCGAAGCAGAAGCAGAACTGAACGCATTTGAGAATAAGGAACTCGAGCCGTTCATCAAGCCCATTTGCGACATCTTCCTTGAGGTATTCGAGCTCAATAAGGGCAATAACTGGCTTCGAGGAAGGGCAGTAGTTGTCGTTCTTCAGCAGCTATTAGGCGGCACTATCGAGAGAAAAGTGCGGGACAATGTCAAGATGCTTGTGCAGGAAAACTCGCTACTGCGGTATCTGGGCATGGTGACGGATAGTCTATGGCCAGGCGGCCAGTTCGCGCGGGATCGCAAGCCGAGGACGTCGGCAGAGAAGAAGAAGACAAGAACCGAGGCCAGTCTGATGCTGGCTACACTCGTGCCAGATCTTGCTGGTAGCGTTGTTGGACGAGTCAATGCGCAGGCGGCAAGCCGACGAATTTTCGCTACGCTGAACAACTCGAGACTCAAGTAAGTGTCATGCATGGTAGACCTTGGTGAAAGAAGTAGCTGCTAATACTGAACAGTACCCACTTAATGTTTACAATGGTTGATGAGGTTGTATCGATTCTGTTTGAGGAACCATGAGGAGGAGAGCACACAACACAGCGCGGCAGCAAGGCGTTACCGGGAGTTTTCGGGAATTAAAAGAATAGCAAAGCCAGGTGCGGATGTGCAAGAAGTGGTCTAGGCTATGACAACGACTTAATTAGAAGAGATGTACATTTTATGGTATTGTCGGGGGCTGATGAAATGCGTGAGAGCATCAGTATCTTATGTCAATGTGATAGGTCCAGGGACACGACAATTGGACACTGGTTCTACCACAGTGCTGTTGAAGATGTTTTGAGGTTTCTATGTGATATTTAGGATCAAACACTTGAGCTTAGTTTATCGGATTGTGTTAACAGTGGTGAGCAAGACCATGGGGGCGGAAGTGGTCATAAGTGTGTTGAGCCTAGTACTGAAATGCAAGCTAGATTACGGGCATGAAGTATCCCCCAAGCTTTCCATTTTGGGAATATTGCCAGTGCTGTCCGCCCTGTTAGCCCAGCCTCTGCGTCGCAATCCCAGTCAACCTTGCACGCGCCTCGTCTCTTCTCCTCACCACCACTCAACAACCCGTCATCATCTCGCCTGAAGCAGAATTCAGCTTCGTGTCGGCGCCTGAACTCGAATTGTTCTTATTTTATTTTTTGGCAATCTTTCACTTCTATTGCGCGACTGGTCTGGACACCAAGAGCTGGCTTCCAGCCACAAATTATCGTTTCATTGCTGCCCCGGCAGAACGACCTCATTCTCCGGATTCACGACACTTGAACCGTCGACGTCACCCTATCCCACTAGCATCATGACGGAGGTATCGGCCACCCGGTTGTACTTGGGGAACCTTCCTCGCAATGGTCCGCATCTCCGATCTTCTCATCCTCAATTGCGCCGCTGACCAGCTTTCCGATAGCCACTAAGGCTGACATTGAGGCTCACTTTGCGACCCATGGCACCGGAGAGATTACCGAAGTCAAGCTTATGAATGGCTTCGGCTTCATCGAGTACAAAGATCCGATGGATGCGCGCGACGTCGTTCCGGGTAAGTTTAGATCTCAACCCCAACTATCGCCACTAGCTACCCGTGTGTAGTTACTGTCTGACATGCGCTAACCTATGATGCGCTTCTAGCCTTCCGTACGTTCAAGCCATATTTCTCGCTCTTTCCTGCGCTCCATGGCTAACCTTTCAACTAAGACGGCTCCGATTTTATGGGAGAGCGACTCACCGTTCAATTCGCTCGCGGCTCCCGACAGCGCGAGGGCGGCGGCCAGTTTGGCAACAGTGAGCGCCCAGCGCCTCGACCCCGTCGAACTCCTCACCGGATGCAAATCACCGGGCTTCCGGATAGTACCAGTTGGCAGGTCTGTTTATCCTCCCTGTTTGTCGTTGCCGGATTCCATGGATAATCCCCCCCCCCTCCGCCCTGCGCAGTTCCTTGGTTATGCTGGCTTCGACATGATTTTCTTTTTTGCCGGAATCGAGTACCAGGACATGGATTCGGGGAAAAGGCGACAATGGACCTCTTTACCCGCAATGCCGGCTCCTGGGTCTTGATTTGCACGAACTAGCACTCTTTGTGGATGATTGGATTCTTCCGGCGCTCCTTAACTCCTGGATAACGACTTACATGGATTCTGGAAATAGGACCTCAAAGATTTTGCACGTCAATCAAGCCTTGACGTCGTCTACTCGGAGACTGGACGCGACTCGAATGGCCGTGGGTAAGTTACATTGCCTCTTCGTTCATCTATTGGCGCACAGCGACTGACTATATGGATAGATTTGTCGAATTCGAGACAGCGGCGGATTTAAGAACCGCTGTTGAGAAGCTGGATGGCCGCGAGTTCAAGGGACAGCGAGTCCAGTGCATTGCAGACGTAGGGCCCAGAGTGCTTGCCCCGTTGAATCTTTATGCTGACTACAAGTGCAGACTCAGCCTGATATGCCACCCCGAGAGCGCGGCCGATCTCGATCCCCCGGTGGCCGCCGCCCCTACCCTCCTCCCGTAGACGACTACGATCGCCGCGGACCTCCTCGAGGCTACAGTCCTCGCCGAGAGGGAGGATATGGGTACCGTGAACGAAGTCCGCGACGCGAGTACTACGACGACCGAGCTCGTTATCGATCGCCTCCTCGCCGCCCCATGGAAGACTATCCTCCCCCTCGCGGTGGTCGATATGACGACCCTTACCGCCGGGACTATCCTCCGCCTCCAGATCCCTATGTCAATGGTGGACGACCACCCTATGACCGTCCTCCTCGGGATTTCCCACCTCCCCGCGAAGGTGGATATCCGCGGGAAGGGGCTGCCTACCCGCGTGATTATGAACGTGGTGGGCGTTACTGGTAAATCCATTCCTATCCGCTGCTCTGCCGCTTCTTGGCGGGAACAATCCTTGACCGACGGTACTAGATCAATATCCCTACGGGCCTGTACCTCCACCGTATGGCACATGATACTCGACATCTCTTCCCACCTTGGTGCGCTGTTTTCAAAGCGCGTTAAGGATATGGTAAGGCGGTAAAGTCAAAACGACGCCGACATGGTGCTTCATCTGCCATGTTGCAGGGTTCAGTAGCTGCGTCAAGGTTAAGTCTCGAAGGGATAGTGCATGGGTGTTTGCTTATCTTGGCTGAATTGAAATGAGTTTAGGGCTGTATGAATACTTACACGGCTGTTATAAGGTTTGCGGGCTGGGTTTCCTATGTATGACTTAATTGTGGAGGAATTACTAGTGCAATGGTTTTGTTCGTTGCAGTGAATGTTCTGAAGGGCATGATGAAAAGTAGTGCTAGTTACTAAACGAGAATGAATAGTTAAATGATTGATTGCCTGGAAGTCAAACAGGACAGAGATGAAAGGAAGTCAACATGATTATTACTCATTCAATAAGCTAATCGACTCATAACTACAACAGAGACTGCATTATAGAAATAAAGAAGAAGAAAACGTGGTTACAAAGGTCATGCGCAAGGCGGTATCGGGGAGCGAAAGGGGAGATTGTTGTGGGAGGTGAAAGGATTATAAAATGGACAGATGAGGCAACCGAGCCTGATTTGAGGAGCACAGTTGTGGTATCTAGGCCGTCTTCTTCCACTGGCTCCAGACACCGATCAAACTGCTCAGGGTTCCGGTCAAGCCAACGATGCCATCGTCCAAGGGGTAACCGAGGCCAGATAGAGGGACGAGGATATCGCAGAAGTCGGTGAGGAGCTGAAGCTTGCTTGCGGAGCGTTCTCTGGAGGTGTAGTATCAGTGATGTGATGATCGGTGTTGCGATGGAACACGGTGTTAGCTGGGGGATGAGATGAGTACTCACAGGTCGATACGCTTAGCCTCAACGACACCTTCACCATCCTTGCGATCGATCCCAGCCTCGCGCTGTCGCAATTGGTTCAGCGTGTACAGCTGCCCAACGATACTAAAGGTGATACCGATAGCCCAGAAACGATACGCCTCGCGCTGCCACTTCGCGGCACCCGGCCACTTCTTAATACCAGCCGCATCCAGCACAGTCGCGGAATCGCACGTCAGGTATCCCGCATAACCTAGCTGCCTACCCACGGTAGTGTAGCGCAAGACGGCATCGCCGGCCTTGCCCGCGTCGGCGGCGACGGCGGCGAGCTTGAGGTGGTCGACGTTCTTGCCGATGCGGAGGATCTTGCGGAAGAGGCCGAATTGCTTCTTAGCCGCGTTCCAAGTCGCGACGGAGGTGGTCGGCGCATTGGTGCGGAGGAGGTACCAGGCGTAGAAGCGAGCGAAGTACTGGATGACACGGAAGAGCTTGTCGCGACCGATGGTGGTGGCGATGTAGCGGAGGTAGTGAGCCACGGTAGGGTGGTAGACGAGGGCGTCGGCGACCATGGTGGCGGGTGCGGTTGGTTATCTGATCGTGATGCGATGCTTGTTTCGATTGGCTGCGAGGCGACTTGGAATTGCGACGCGATGCGTTGAGGTGCGATGTCGGATACGTGATGGGGGAATGAAATGCTTCGTAGGGGACGGGTGTCTGGTGGTTGAATGAAAGGTTATGTGGAGCACGTGCGGGCCGCCGTTAAGAAGGAGAGGTCCTGCCCATTGCGAAACCGAGGTTCCCTTGTCTCTACCCGGAGACTGGGGATTTCGGAGGCGGAGCTTCACATGCCGATGTCCACATCCGAATTGTCCAGTGCCGAGTTTGAATGTCCGTTTGTTATTCGAGTTGGCGGTGTTTTCGGTCATTTTTTTTGTTGCGAAATGGCCACGGTTCAAGCCGTTGTCGACTCTCTTCCGAGTGATTGAGATATATTTCTGGGCTTGGCACATTACTATGTAGCACCTTACTCGACGCGCCTATCTCTCTGATCATGGTTCATTTTGCATCGACGACAACCCCAGAAACCTATCCCGATAGTTTTGTTATTCTGCTAGATTTATCAATGCCAGCTCTACCCTAAGCCTCGAGTCCCTCCAATGCCGAGCAGGAAGAGTTATGCATTAACTGATGCCAGCTTTGTGCCGGTGCATTATGCTGGAAGAGTCACGTCAACCAAAGGGAAGGAGCGAGATCAGCAACACTGTATCAACGATCCCCAGACTCTTTAAATCGGTTACTTCATATCCTTACTTATTGCTTCATATCAGCACATGCCCAACATCTATCGTCGTACACTGCAGACATCATCGTGGAGAAGCTCACAAGAAGTCACAACCAATGATCCTGAAGTAAGCGTGCATAATTCCGAGGAGTTACTCTAGAACGTGAGCCACCCCCACCAAATCCACAACGACCTCCGGGGCTCCCCAAAACTGCGGGGGCAGTAAGAATACATGACCGTCACAAGATCCGCAATTCTGTCAACCACTTCGATTGTTAGCCGTCGGGTGTGCCACGCAACGGAAAAGTGATGGTTTTCGCCCAGCCCGCTTGCAGTAGTGGGGGGAACCGGAACGACGAGCAGCGCCCGCAGTTGTTGTTAGGCCGTAACTCGCGGGAGGGCGTCGAAAGCGCCCGGGAAATCCTCTTGGAGTAATGCTTAAGCGGCCTTTCTCTCCTCGGTAAGCAGCTAATTGAGCCGCGTGGGTACCTGGAACTGTGGGGAAGCCCAATCTACTGTACAGTACGAAGCACAAACGCAGCCTGGCATCGTGCAGTACGTGCAGTACTTCCTTAGGTCGAGACTGTCGAGCCAAGACAGCAGCGACATGGAGGAGGCGAGGAGAGACGCGGGCTGAACCCGGGTTGGCTCTCGCGCTGAACGAACAAAGGCCTGACAAGCGATTTAACACAAGGCGCGGTTTGACTGAGCTATCTACTCCGTATATCGAGCATCAGATTCGCTTGCGGAAACCCCTCCCGTGAACACAACGGAATCTGTCCGTACCTAGCGTAACCGCGGGGCAAGAATGATGAGGGGAGCGTGGCGCACCAGCGGGTGTTGTACTGTAGGTACCTACTGCGGCTATGATCAAGGCAATGTACTTCCGGAATAGAGGGGGCCGACATCATCGTCAACTTGCCTCGCGGCACGCCTTTTTGAATCCATCTTCACCCCTCCTGAATCCTGCCTCTCTCTTCTTCCTCTTCTCTCCTCTCCTCTCTCCCTCTTCTATTTTCACACTTCGCGATCCTCTCTTCACCTTGCAACCCCCAAGATACCCCAACTAGCAAGTCATCTTCGTATATCTTACAAATACACCAGCTGAAGCCTCTCTCCTCTCTTCTTCTGACCCGGCATTCCGAACGAACTCTCTCTTTCCCTCCATCCGATTCGCACATACCTCTAAACCGGCAATATGTCTACCAGCGGAAGCATGGGCGAGACGGAGAGCATCAACACTCACATCGTCACCCTTACTCGCTTCCTCACTGAGGAGCAGGCCAAGCACAAGGAGGCCACTGGTGACTTTACGTATGTGCCCCCCAATTCTTGTCGAATCGCACTTGTCTAGCTTCAAGGAACGCGATTGAGCTCACCGTGAACTTCGCTGACATGAGTAGGCTCTTATGCCACGCCCTCCAGTTCTCCTTCAAGTCCATTGCCTACTATATCCGACGTGCAACGCTCGTCAACCTGACCGGCCTGGCTGGTTCTTCAAACTCCACCGGCGACGACCAGAAAAAGCTCGACGTCATCTCCAATGATCTCTTTATCGAGGCTATGCGATCATCGGGCAAGTGTGCGTTGCTAGTATCCGAGGAGGAGGAGAACATCATTTACTTCAAGGATGCTGCCAATGCGCGCTACGCGGTCGCTTGCGACCCTATCGACGGCTCCTCCAACCTCGATGCTGGTGTCTCTGTAGGCACCATTTTTGCAGTCCACAAGCTGCCCGAAGGTTCCAAGGGGGAGAAGAAGGACATCCTTAAGCCTGGCACTGAGCTCCTCGCCGCAGGCTTTACCATGTACGGCGCCTCGGCCCAGCTCGTCATCACCATGCGCGGTGGTACCGTCAACGGTTTCACGCTCGACAACGGTGTCGGCGAGTTCATCCTGACTCACCCTGACATGAAGATGCCGAAGAAGCGCAACATCTACTCCGTCAATGAGGGTAACTCGCTTTACTGGAGCGACAAGACGACAGCATACTTCAACGCGCTCAAGGAAGCGCAGGATGATGGCAAGCCTTACAGCTCGCGATACATTGGATCCATGGTGGCAGACGCGTACCGAACCCTGCTGTACGGTGGTATCTTTGCCTACCCCGCCGACAGCAAGAGCCCCAAGGGCAAGCTCCGGATCCTGTACGAGTGCGCGCCCATGGCTCTGGTGTTTGAGAATGGTACGTCAGCTAGCACATCCCGCCCTATCCACAAGTGACGACAACGGTCCCACTCGCTCCATTTATTGATTCACACGTGCTAACAATTGTGCTCCACAGCTGGCGGTCAAGCTGTCGATGGAAACATGCGCCGCATGCTCGAAGTGGTACCCGAGGATATCCATGACAAGGCCGGTATCTTCCTAGGAAGTTACGACGAGGTCGAGAAGGTCAAGAAGTTCCATAGCTAAACACTGCAACTATAGTGCTTGTCATGCTGGAGTTTAGGATTTGCAACGGAAGCGTTGGCTTTAGGAATGTAAAACCTTGATAACTTGAGATTAATAACCATCAGAACTCATGATCGGGGTAGTTTATGCCAGTCCTCTCTTTCTCTCCCTCTCTGGCTTGGCATGGTGGCAGTTGTGACAAATATGCTTCGTGACTGCACTCAGCGAGGCTCATAACTCGATCACCAGCACCAGTGAAACCCACAAATATTTCACCAATATCCTAAGCTTCTGACTCTTATGTAATAATCGTTTTTGTACTTGCATACGGACAACCGTAGTAGTTCCCAGTCAGGAGAACCAATCAACCCATGTCTCTACTTTCAATCATGAATGCTTGTGGATCCTGGTCTGCAAAGATGAACTCCTACGACACGTTCTGTGAGGGACCGTTTCATTTTTGATTGCCTTCTCAAGAAAACAGAAACTTTTATTTCGTTTTCCTCTAGCAATTTCGTTAAAACTCATACTGTGTTCACACTTAGTTTAGTCAAGTTACGTAAAGTAGCCACAAGATGATTGTTTGGACTACAGAAAACCGCAGAACAGGGACCGCCACCAGGAACGAGGAGCTGGCCTCTGGTCCGGAACTACCGGTTCAGCCGCGGGTTTCCTCAGGTCGTCGTCTTCATCGTCCGTCTCGTAAACGGCATTTCCCCTCGGCAGGTCATCGCCATCATCGCCACTGTCAAACGTCCTCCTCGCCGCAATGGCGTGGATTACGAGCTCGAAATCGCCTTCTTGGTTGCCAAAGAAACTGCTCGCAACGTTAGCACTTAGACGCACTCGTCTCTCGCAGCTCGCTCATCTCTGTGGGGGGAATTGGCAACATACCTCCGCATCATAAACGACACACGCTTAATGCACTGCAGATTCAAGGGCTTCGCATCCTCCACATCTCTCCCGCGATATGTCGGCCTGAACTTCTCCCACGGGATGAGCACATCCCCACCCTCCCTCGGCACCGTGAAATCAAACTCCCAGCTCAAACCGGCCTCGTCGCGTCCATCCCCCCTCCGTGCCGGAATCGTATCCTTGAGGGTGAGCGTGTACCGATGATCGTCACTGCCATTGGTGCCGCGACCGCCGAGTGCGAGGGAGAGACCGGCGAAGGTGGATAGGTCGAGGTTCAGCTCGCCTTGGGTGCGCTGGGAGGCGAAGCCGGCGCCGCCGAGCGTCTTGGTGTCGAGGTGGCCGTGGAAGATGGCGCGTTCGGGGGAGGTGACCGTCAGGTGGGAGATGCTGGAGCCGCCGCGGACGCGGTCGTCTGAAGCTGTCCAGAGGGATTCATCCCAGGGGCTGTGGAGGTTTTTCTGTCAGCTTGCGTCGGTGCAGATGTTGCGTATCAAGAAGGCAGCCGTGATGGTTGGAAGCTGTCGCAGTTGATGGCGGAACAAGAAAAGGCATTTAAGAGGAGGCCAACTTACGAAGTCCCGCCAAAAAGGTAAAAGATGTAGGCGCGCATTATGCCTGTGCGAATTGCTGATGTGTGGAGAGTACAGAGAGAGTATGTTGTAAGGAATGATAAAGCGTCTTCTCATCTGAATTGTGTTACGGGGTGACTGGGGTGCAGGAGCTATGACATAATCGTATCCCGCCTCGCCCATCACGCATTGACCACCGCTTACGATCTTCCACCTTCCTCCACCGACGAATATCATCCAAAATAATGGATCTGTCGAGATCCTGCATTTGCAACAGACAATCTGGATACATGTGATTGGCCTTAGAATGCTTGCTTGGACTCGCAAGTCAAGCAACTAATCTTGCGGAAGCCTACGGCGCCATTCTCAGGCTGCTTGAGGTGTCTTTCCAACCACTGCAGTGCTCATGTTGGTAGGGACCTGACGATGATGGTTGCTGCGAGGGAGGGGAATGAGTACGTGTCTGTTTCTAGACGCTGATGGTCAACTGATGGCAAACCGAAATACAGTGTCATAATTCTCATAATCGAAAAGATGCGATGCCTGTTGGATTACAAACATCGTGTCACAGCTTGGAACCAGCTCGACGTGATCTGACTTTCTTGTCTCTGCCCGACGGCATAGCTTCACCAACGTAGGTGATCTCTAAATCATACCTTCATGTTGTTCAGATATGATCTGTACCCTTGGTTTCTCTGCCCTTGACCTTGGTAGCGTTAGACTCTCAGAGCCACACCTACTTTGTTATCCTCCCAAAACTCTTGTTTCTCGATCGTCAGTGTCATGGCAATACAGCTCCTACCCATTGTATGCCATCGTTAACTTCTTAAATGTTCAAATATAAATGGCTCTACTGGCCGGTGGTGGATCGTGATGATCGCATCATGTTCGACAAAACAATACCATAAAAGAGCAGATGGACTAAGCGAAACCTCAAACAAGATGTACGAGAATTCCCCTCTCATACTTTCTGCTTCACTTCACCGTCGTATCATAACTATAGCAGAGATGGAACGATCGCTGAGAGCTCCATACCTTTCGCATACTTGAGGAAAGCCGTGGGTGTGGTAAGATCCAGCTTGAGCCATTCTCCTGGAGGCCATGCACAAGCTTGCAGCAGCTGAAACTTAACCAACGAAGCATCGAATATCTAAAAATGAAGGCTGTCGAGCGGTGAACATACCCTGAACATTTTACGGATCCGAAGCAGTCCAAGAGATGATGGCAACCGAGAAACGCTCATCCCCCCCCCCCACCCCCCCGGACTCCCTCAAGAACGGAGCCCACCCGGCTCCGATATAGCGTCGGATCCGGCCCCACACAGCCGCAGCCATCCGGGGCGCAGCCAAGTCACGAATCGCAACACCATCCAAATGCGCCTGGCATAGTTCAATGTGCTGGAAAGTGCGTTTTACCTGGGAATTCGCGTACGCCCTAAGCCACGGCTTGGTCTAGAACAGCAGCGGGGCTTAGAACGCCGGCCTGGCGATGTGATTGGAAGTCCTACCTGACGCCACCAATTGCTTCACATATCTACAACGCCAATAGCAGAACGCTTTTGTTCTGGTGCCTAACGTTAGATAGTTTCTCGGTTTCTCAGTCTGGGAATCACGAGCCCTCGCGTTTTCGTTCTTGATTCGATTGACTCAGCACTGACAAATGCGATGCCTGAGCACGAGATGGACCCCTCGCCCGAGCCCGCTAGACGTAGACTGTTCAAAAGGTACCCACCACCAGCAGGTTGGCAGCTCCCTTTTTGCAACTACACTCGCAGTTGAGCTAAGCTGTAATCAGATTCACTCTTCGCTCGATAGCTAAAAGGGCGTTCTTCGATCGAGATTCATGAGACTACACAAGTAGGCAGACAGAAGGAGATTCTTTTGTAATCTTCACATGTGATGACTAGGCTGCATCTCCTTCGAACCCCGAGACTTGTCTCCCACACCGTGTAGATTACCTACAACAGCATGCGAACCTGCTCTTCCAGTATACAGCAACTGAATTCACTACCAAGACAACAAATCGCAGATTCATCCACAGCTCGAGGTTGGGATAAACCGCACATGAGAAACACGGCTATCAAAAATCCACGCGAATAAGCCAAACGTCGAACAACACTCCCTCACGCAATTAGCCATGATGTCATTCGTTCATGTCTTAGAGAGTGGCTGGAAATTTGCGCGTACCATGTTTCTAGTTCATACTTGGATTAATAAGGCGAGTAAATACCAATGGCCAGCCATTAGGGTCGAGACACGCTCCCTACACAAGGCTAACCAGCGCCACGGTCCCGAGCGCTTTCATGGCGGCACGGTTGGTTATCCGCGGAAGGCATCATTCGCGTCACATTGACGCTGGCTTGACTTGATCCAAGCAGACCTTATGATACACATCAGTGGCGGCTTGGGTCTACAGTAGCTAGCGCCTACAGAGGCGCTGAGTTGTCGCTGATCAACTTACAGACACCGAGACTGACTGTACAATATTGTAGACTTTACAGTGAAGACGCAATTGTTCGAGGTAGAGATATTTTGACCCATCGATGAGGTTCTCGCCAGTTGTGGAAAAGCATTGAATATTCAAATTTCTTGGTATTGTTTCATATGACATCGTCTGGTAGTCAGTCGATGGCTCGAGGATATCTAGAAAGCACATAAACCCAACCAGTGCAGCAGCTACTACCCACAGTCGCTATCCTGCACTTGCTAAGACGTAAGTATTTTAAACCATCAAACGCCGCAAGTGCCTTGTCGTTCACCGCACCCGATAAAAAAAAGAGTAGATGAAAATAAAAAGAGGCCATTCCAACACCTGGCCGCTACAGCATCCAGTCAGGTCGAGCCCTTCGACTACTGGTATGGTGAAATGAGAGATGAATGGAGAGTTTGGAGGCAATCAGCTGCTTTTCTCACTGATCAACCTCTGAAAGAGTAGGGAGGAAGTGTAGAGCCGGAATCCGTTGTGCCGTGACTAACGAATCCCGAAGTTTGTGTGTCGGCAGGCGACTAACTGGTTTGGATGATACAGGGGGAACCGGGCATCGACACAGGCGTAGTTGGGTAGTCGAAACCGGCATCAGAGCCACTGGTGGATTGATCCCAAGACTTCGAGAGCGGAGGAGTCTGCTCACCCCATCAGCAACGTGATTCTCGAAGAGCCCGTAGGCAGGGGCGATTGGCGTCACTCACATGAGGGTAGGAAGGGTCGTAAGGATTAGGGGCACTCATGTCCATGCCTGACATGTAACTATATTGCATGCCGTAAAGGTTCGTCGATTCCTCGCCAGAGTACTCTCGCTTAACGGCGTCGTTGAAGTGCGTCATAGACGGTAGAGTTACAGGCATAGATGGTGCGGTGAGGTAGCTGGAATAGGCTTCGGCTGAAGTCATGATAGGATAGCTCTGAGCGGGACCATAAGGAGGAATAATCGTCTCGTCGGGAGCCGGGTATGTCGAGTAAGCAAAGATTGGTGGTGTGTCCGGGCGCTCACGGGGTTCGTAGACTGAGGTGCCTGGGAAGACAAGCTCGTCGCTGGCTTCCATGGGCGGAGTGAAGCGGTTATGAATCATGGGCTTGACTGGAGTCGCGCGCTGAGGCTTCTGAGCCTTGGGGGATGAACGTTTCGTCTTGGTAGGGGCAGTGGTCTGCTTCTCAGACTCGCCGTCAGATGAGCCAGCTCGGCGCTCGAGGTCTTCGAGGCGGCGCTTGAGCTTCTTGCCTATAACGCGGAAGAATCCGTGTGAGTGACTTTCAAATAAATCATCCCTTCCAAGTATTCTCGGAGGTTGGGGATTTTGTGATGGTTTAACATACGATAATTGCGCTGAGCAATGCGGTTCTGTATCCTTCTGCGCTCAGCCAGGTCTGAGATCTTGGTCCAATCCTCATCAGGGTTGGCAGAACTACTGAAAGCACTGCTAGTACCATGACCTGAGTACGCTCTGGGTTGAGGAGCTTCCGCATAGGCGTATTGCGGCTGTGATATGGTGAACATGGCCATTGTGGGGCGAAGAGAAAGAAGGTGTCGGATGATGGTGGCTGGAGGACTTTGAAGTTGAGGTTGAATTGCCGGGTCCGTTGAAGATGGCCAAGGGACCAAACGAGGTGATGGCGGGAGGTGGCTGCAATAGTGATATAAGTGTTTAAATGCTTTCCTTTACTGGAGCAAAGATTGTATTCGTCTGTATATGGCAAAGTTTCCCAATGGAATGGAGGGTGAGATGCTGTAAGTGAGAGTGGATGAAGGATTGAAGCTTGATGTGACGGGTAGGCTAACAAGTTTTCCTATGAAGCTAAGCTGGGATGATTGTGGAAAGTGAAGCAAACGTATTGGAATGATATGAAGAGTTGGATAGAGACGTTCAAAGGAGGGGAGGAGGCTCTATATTAATATCCCCAAGCCTCGAGCCCTGTGCTGATAGCTGAAGTGACGAGGTGGAAGGAGCGACTGGGGCTCAGGGTGTAGCTCTTCGCTTCCGTTGCATGCCGGTTGCTTGAGCTCATGCTGCACCCTGAGGGGCGTGGCGCAGCCGGTATGTACAGTAGGGAGGAAGCACACGCCCCCACCCCTGCCTGCCCCTCCATCTGCCTTTCGTCAACACACTCCGCCATCCTGGGTTTCCCACCAGGCCCACCAAGGCACCCGCACCCACGCCATTTCAAGTACGTACCCTGCTGTGCCCTACTTCCAAGTAGCAGTACTGGAAGACAAGGGGAGGACGACGCAGGCAACGAGATGGGTAGAGATCAGGCAGCGGGACGCACTTGTTCACAGAGCTTGAAGGAATTGGCGTCTTGGACCCTTGCTTTTCCCCGTGGCCGGATGACTCCTCCTTCTTCACACTGTCCACACTGCACAAGTTCTCGTCTGAGTCAATCCCCCACTCCCCCGTTAGGCTTGATTCCTACGAACCGGCAACATCTGGTCGGTGACGCTAACGCCCTCCTTAGCAGGGCTGCCCTCACCCCAGAGGTGAAGAAGCTGCTCGTCCAACAGCAGGTCTGTAGGGGAACGTGAGAAAAGAAAGCAGATGTTCGAGCAAGAGACTGCCGGAAAACATTGATGAGGGTGAGAGCTGGGTGTCGCATCTGACCGTAAAACCGCCGTATCTCCATCAGTCCTTGTTATTTCCCCAGCGAGTAGAATTGTAGACTAACCTTATCCCGTACACTCGCTCAATCCAAGGATGCCACGAGTACACATAGATCCTTGGTCCCTCCTCGTCATTGCACATAGGAGTCGAGGGTGGCACTGCCGTTCCGCCATGGTTGCTAGCGACCGGTGCAGCTTAGGCGTAGAATCGGCGGGCGGACTTTTGTAGCTTCTCCCGTTTCCTCTGCAGAGTAGGTGAGCGCCTTGTACTTTGGTAGCCCGCTGCGGCATTTGTACATATACTGGTAAACGGCGATGGTATTAGTGAGACGGAGCTCACAATACATTGACTTTCTCATTTGACAACTCCTTGCAGCCCTCACCATGCTTCTTCCCAAGCGAGTTGACTACAGCTGACCATCGACCTGGCCTGGCCTTGAGTGCGGCTCGCTAGTCACCGCTGTGCCTTACCGGACCATCCGCATCTGACAAATCCGTCCTGTCGGTTCCTGACAAATACCAAGGTCTAGCTAAACTTGAATGGATTCACTCACAACATCCTCTCTTAGATACTCAATCTGAATAGAGACGGTAGCATACACCGTAGAGGTAAATAACAATTGCAAAAACAGCACCGTGGTTGTTGCCTGGAACCTAGGGAAACTCGTAGATTAGACCCTAGCAACAATATCGGGTTGGTCTGATGATATGTATTTCCAAGAAGTCACCATCGAGTGACGATGCTGACATTAATGCCCGATGATAGATCTGGGGCACAAAGTATGGACGTGTCCTTGGGGAAATGGATTCGAAGGCGGCACTTGCCGTGAAGCAAACGCCCGGTCGGCCGCGATTCTGTCGGGCTTGTTGGCGCTTATGCGGATAGAGTCGAGGAGGACGGGACGTCACGACATTACTCCATCCCAACTCTTCCCTTCAAAGATGGGGCTCAGTACTGTGCAATCCCCAGACTTCCTAGGATTGGTTGATTCTCGAACAAACACGCACATTAAGATGCTGACCAATGCAGTTATTAGGCTACAAGCCAAGAATAGATGGCCATCGTTCGGTCGGCACCAACGAATGACATAGTCACTGCCGATTATGGTGGTAGAAGTCGGTGAGAAGCCGACAGCAAAGTACGACGCAGTAGCTAATTGGGCAGGTGACAGAGTTTTGGGCTAATTTAGCCCGGATTGCGCATCGCATCGCAGCTGGGGATGATACTCCAATGTGTGCACTCTGTAGATGTAGATGCAATTGTAACCTCGCGTCTGGCCCTGCACAATAGCTCAGCATATCATCAGTTGTAAATCGGGCCGTATGTAAGGCCAGGGCCTTCAAGGCACCATCTTCTTGCAAGAAGTGTTCGTGCTCTACGGACTGCATCTCGAAGATTTCGATGGTGAATGTCTTTCTATCAAGAGTCGACACCACCAGGGAATCTCCGCGGCATTGAGAACTAAGTTCGCACTCCCTCCAAGAGCATAGAAGTAATCACTTTAGAATAACGGGCCGATATCTTCTGCGCCGTGGCGTCTTTCTCGTAGGGCTGTGTGACGACGATAAACACACGCTTGTTCGACAGTAGCATCAAGGCCTGGAAGAAACCGTCGCGACACCCGCCGAGGCCAACCACAGCTTACATAGTCTTTGTTTTAAAATAGGCGCAGGACATGACGATGGGGGCTTCATAAGCTGTATTACCGCACCCGGTGCGAACCCAAGGAGTCGGGTGACGGCGTTTGGGTTCCCTAAGTGCTAGCATCCAGTCACCTATTAACCAGGCGTTAGGGCAGCCCGCCACTACCGAAGCTTGCTTGCGCGCTAAAAACAGGTACAAGATGATGGATTTAACCGCCAAAGTCCGCCGTGCATCTCACGTTGGGCGATCGCTTCATCCCCCTAACCTTGTTCTCCGGGATTTCGGTTCTGTAACACTGACACATGGCTCAGCCGCCGCAGTGGGCTTTCTTTTCTGTCATGAAGGGGTGAAGACGGGAGGAGAAGGAGCCGCACTGCCGCGTGCTTACTCTCACGCACGGTGGACTAGACTAGGGGAGTGTCTTCCTATTAATGTATTAGCTTGCGCGGCACTGCCCATGCTGATAGTGTTGTTAATCGCTGATCCCTTTCATCATATCGGAGAACTTGCCTTGCAGGCTAGCACACCTGCTTAAGATCTTGAGGATGGAGTTAACGGAGATATACATACAATACGAGAGGTCAGCTATTGAGCCCAGGGTCAACTTTACCAAGGTTCCTTTACAAGATCTACCAGACCGTCTTCGGGCCAGTCTTGCCCAGTCCGATACTACGCCTTGCTGGGCGACGCATACAGACGTGTGTTGGACACCATCGATGCTCATTCGACCAACAGGCGCAAAGGTGTGCGGACGCAACGTTTCAACCGCCGTCTATACCCTACAAAGTAAGTCGTGAGCGCTAACAAGGGGTAGGCTGCCAAGCGACAAGGTGCCCCTAGCCCACTGCGCTGGGCAAGCACTCATACGGTGTACCCACTCTTGCCTTGGGATCTTCCACTACAAGCCAATCGTCCCGTCCTCAATCGCTCTAACGATGCGCTACGGTACGGTACTCGGCATCAAGCTGGGGCCTCAGCAAAGAAGCTCTGGATCGTTTCTGGATCTCCCTTTACTCGATAGACAGACAGCAAAGGGAATCTCCTCAAGAGCCTGCTCCAGCCAGACTGTAGACCGTGGCATCAAGCATGGACCCTGTAATAACATTGCTGCGCCTCTATGTACTAGGTCTCAACCTCACGACTTTAAGATATTGCTGAAAGTAGTTCGGACATGTAGATATGGTTGGAAGGGGGGGACCCAGGGGCGAGAGCTGAGCGCATGTTAATCGACGACATCAATATCGCACCTTTTCCCATCAGCTCCGCATAGGGGTTTTCTTAGGTAAATTCGGATTCTTTGATTCCACCACGTGTATCTGGCAACGGTGAGCCCCTCTGCTACGATTTTGAACCCCGGCAAAAGACCGAAATCCAGAACTTCGATTATCTGGCTTCTAGGAGGGATGACATGTATAGCTAGATATGTGGCTATGTTTTCCCTGAAATCTCTCAGTCTTTCTTCCCTGTCCTGCTCCAAATGCTCCCAGAACGACGCTACCGGCAGTTTGTCGGTCTGGGTGTCTCAACAGCGCCCTCTGCTAAGCTGGGATCCTGATCCTCCTCATGAAAGCCAGCCCTCCCATTTGCCAGCTCGCACTCTTGGCCTGTACTGCACTCCAAGTCCCCGTTTTTCGAAGACCGCAGCACTTGGACGGCACTCCTGAGCACAATCTAGCGCCCAGTCCAGAAACAGTCCATGATGGCTCGAGGGAAATTCAAGCTGTGGGGAGTTTCCAGAGTCCACCTCGGTGCTTTCTGCCTTCCAGTGGAGTTGGGACTTTCCTCCCCCAGTCCTGCAGAATTTGCGGAACGCACTGGCATCCAGTGCACAATTCATCTTCAACTATCAACCGAGCAAGCCATTTTCGGTCCGCGCGGCGATCCCTCCGTTGAGCCGGACTTGTCTCTTAGTCTAAACAGACGCATCAACCAATCATAATTAAGATGCAGGATCCTCTGGAGATCACTGCTCTGCGCGCGCGAAGCTATGCACTTCTCGAAACCTAGCGGCATGCGGGTACTGATAGCGCAGGACAAGAAGTGCAAAGTCTCCGAATTGATGGCAAGGACCAGTCTGCCTTGCGCAAGAATAAGATGAGAACCCGATGTCTGCTGCACGGGGACTCACTAAGAAGCACAGATTAGCGTGTGCGCCTAGATGCGAGATGAGGATGGAATCTGTCTCGACGGAATTCGGGTGTTCTGAAACTCTGCAAGGATGGGGTTTTACTGATGTGCACCTCATCGCCTTTTCAGCCTTACACCGAAGCATCGGGACCGCCGAAGGACATACCTTGTGCCTCAACGCGGCTGCGAGCAAGAGACCCTGAAATGAAACACCGAGACGACTTCGCAAACAATGAGATCCATAAAAGAACGAGGGACTTGATAACTTATAAAATTGCTCTTCGAATGATATGGCCAAGTTCGTTTAACGAATTCGCTTACAACCACTTACCTCGTACAGTACTAGATCTGGTATATCTCGACTCGTAGTTGGGAGATAGAATTTCGAAAGAAAAAAAGACGCAAGGTTTCGGGAGGACCCAACTCTGATGAGACCTTCTACTATAGTAGCTGCAGAAGCGTATGCGTACGCGCAAAGTCCTCACCCTATTTCTCGTAGTAGATTCTCTTAATCAAGTCTTTTGTATTCTCCACGCCCGTAAAAATCGAGATAGTCCTTCCTCGCTAACCACAACGGGATGTATCTTTCGACGCCATGGGAAAGTCCGCCGCCAAATCCACAAACCAAGCCAATCGATCTTGCACATCCCATGTGAGAGCAGACTACTGTACCCTCAGTGCGGTTTTGCAAATCACGCGGCATCGCCAGCTGCAACACTCGACAACGTGCCCCGGCCGGAATGAGTCAGTGCGCTTGCTATAGTGATATGCTTTAATCCCATGTCGGCTATCGTTCGCTGCCCATGTTTGTAGACCAATGAACACAAGAATTTTGACCCTCACAACACTCCTTCTACGGCCCTTTCACTTACTTTTTAACTGATCCCATTCCGCTGCGTTGATTTGCGTGCCTATCCTAGGCAGCAGCTACATACCAAAGACCCTTTCACACCTGTCAGCAACTCACCCATCGCCGCCCAGCCCTGCGGCTCCTGCAGCTGTGCTCCCTACTCGGATTCGCAACGTTCCTCACTGGCGCTGTTACACTTCACTAACAGTACGCGCCTTGATCAATAGACTAGCAAAAGTCTCCGAGCATAGTCCACCAATACGGCTGATAAACGTCGCGATGAGCTATACGACGTATACGTAGAATCGTTCTGGCTACGCTACTCCCCCCTCCGCACGTCAATCGCGCCCTGCACAATTTTAGCACATGTAGTGTACAGCCCTCCTACACTAGCAACTCCCTGCTAGTGTTTTCGAGCTTTGTGGCGGCCTGACAAAGGTTCCTTGGATTTGCCTGCGGGCGGGGCGGCCGCCTCGGCCGAGAGTTCAATCTTAGGTACAGTACTCGATTTCTCTGGGCATGGGCATGATCGGCATCAACCCAAGACGGTTACCGTTATATAAACAGGAGCTTTCGATGATACGGTCAAGTTTGTCCCAGCAATAGACGAACGGTATTCCGTAGACGACGCGTTGATCAATGTGTTGATTGGTTTAGCTGCTATGGTCCCGTTCTCGGATTTACATCAGGGTACTGTACATACACCCCCGGACTTCCGGAGGTCATGGACTTTACGGAGTTTGAGATTCACCTGCGGCGGACTTATAGCCAACCTGCGATTGACTATTCACTTGCTGGCGTATCTGGAGACTGAATCGGATGGACAACTTTCACTTGAGTGAGGAAACCCAGAAAATCACATCTTATACTACTGAAGCAGTAGAATCGGCAGCAGAAACTCAAAGGGTCCCTAATAACGTCTTCTTACCAACGATCTGGACACTGCAGGTACACAAGTATATTTTAGTTCCAGATGCCTGATGGGTGCTACAGTGCTCATTTCAACACAGCCTGCCTTCTTTCTCCTCTACTCCACACACACACGCTGCGGTTAACGCCCGCACCTACAAAGTACGGTACCGCGCTGGTTTTATTTTTAAGGTTCTCACATATAGCGCGTGGATTTTTCGCATCACCAGTAATCCTTTCATCTACAGTACTACCAGTGCTTATTCCTGGAGCCAGTCGGGGCTCTGGCGATAGGTACAACCCAACGGCGCCAAGTTTGACAGTTAGAACACCCCCCCTCTCCAGGACTTCTCCCCTTTTGCCCAGTAGCAGCAAAAAAGTCGCCGGTGGCGCTATCTTATGATTGGCGCCTCGGGGACTTTACGTTAAATCGCGGATCGTTGGACTTCTGTTTAAACGCTTGCAGAGAGATTCATCTGTAGATTGATGTTGAAACATTTGGATAGCTCAAACACACCGACAGAACTGAAAGGATTGACCAAAATGTTGGAAGTTGGCCGTCAGATGGATCTAACAGCCGTGCGCGACGTCCACAGGGATCCTACTCCTGGCACAAGGTGCTAAAGATCTTCTCTTGTCCTGGCAGCATCCCGGTCCCTGCGAGATGAGAAGAAGAATACGTAGCTGTGGTACCCCAAGCGAGCGTTCGGCTTCCATTGCCAATGGGCCTGCGGAAACATGTGGTGGACTTTGCGGAACGGCTCCTCTTCGCTTCCTTGTCTGTTGGTTCCTGCTCAAGAGTGGATTGACGCAAAACAACCATCGCAACGTATTTCCTAATTCAAAGGGATCAAAGGCGCTCCTGATTTGTTGTCTTAGCGACCGGCAGGGTTCTCACGTGTGTTTTACTACGATCTGGATCCTTCCCCTATCTCAATCTTAATCTCCATCTTCATCATCGCCATTTTCATCGCATTGGGGCGGTAGGATGATGATCCATGCTTCTGAGCGAACTACATTTGGCTTGCGAAGCGCGAAAGGTTGCAAGGAATCCCAGCATCGGCCGATCCTGGTCCTACTCAGATGATGTCGCTAGGGCTGAAGTCGTGGAATTATCCCAAAACGGCAATTCGTGTCTTCTCCAGATCTGTGGAGACGCCTTTACTAGCTAGCTCTTTCACAAAAGGTGGAACTGGGCTAATAAGTCAATATGCAACTCCAAGGTAGTTTCGAGTCACGTGTTGAGCTGGCATCCGAACATGGATCCATGTTCGATGACAAGGGGCCGACATTGCGGTTCATGTTCATCCAAGTCCATGCTCGGTAGAGCAGAAGAGCGAGTTGAGTATCATCACTGCGTCGCAGTGAAATGGCGGGCATGAAGATGAAGTAAAACGAGGCTAGGTGAAACAAATATGCATGCGAGGCGCATGGGAGGGTATGATAGTCGAAGGGCTGGCTTGCACGAAAGTCATGTGGTTGATAGATGTCGGTATCTGCAAAAACAGGGTCTTCAGTAAGGCAGATTCCAGGCAAGTCAGGATACGCCTACACGCAGTTCCGCCATCTGGATCATTGTGGTACATCTTCAGCACACTATACGCAGCGTCGACTAGGTACACCTGGCTGACGAGGGCGTCTCAAGCACAACAGAAAAGTCGCAAAACGCGCTGTAGGGCTGCAGATGGAGCATCGCAATTCGCCGCCTATAAGCAGTGAGCCTGTCATTGCGCATCGGTGTACCCGCGTTGTGCTTAGTATCCGATGATGGTCGGAAGTAAGAGGGGTGGGCGAGGTGTTGCCGCTTTGCCGCGTTGCATGAAAGGTTACACATCTGGGCTGTAAGTAGACCGACGAGAATGCGAAACAGAATATGAATATAGCTGTAGATATTGGCTGCTGAATACGTTGGGATGTACATAGATGTGTGAGGAGCTGTCCAGGGCATGCCGTACCGTAGCCGGGGACTGTCCGCAAGGGTTGAGCCTGTCGATATGGGTACAGTAGTAGAAGCGACCATGCCTGTATCGTTCTCTAATTCTATTTGTCTGGTCATTTGGAGACTCGGGCTAACGACATTGGGGTGTTGGTGCGTACCCGACGAGAAGTGGGGCTTGGTTGATCCTTTCGCTCAGCCCTACGCTAAACACACGCCTACTTGTCTCCTATCCACCCAAATTACAGCAGGAGACAGGGTAGCATAGCCCAAAGGGACGGCCTAAAGAGATACAGTACTGACTGTGTACGGCTAATGCATGCATGAGCGTGGTCGACGGTACCAGAGCCTTGAGCAGACGAGACAGACGGCAAATGAGGGGCCAGGTACGAAATACGGACAATTAGAACTACGTAACTAGCCCTTGATGTACGTACTAGCTAATCCATAGAATCACGGAGCGAATGCGAGTGTGGCGCGGATCTGAAGAGCAAGCGAGAGCCAACGCCTGCAGACGGCGCTGGATATGTCCAGGCCGGGATTAGCTCCTACAGGGCTCTCATCCTGCCGAACAGTACGGAGGTACAGCATGGCGCCTGTGCCCTGGAGCTGATAGTTTGTGCTGGTTGAATATCCTAGATGGAATTTTCTTGAACGGTTGATGATGGAAAAGAGAGCATGAGAGAAAGAAAGAAAGAAAGAAAGGAAGATTGAGGGCTGGGAAACGCAACGAGATTGATTATTGAGACGGTTCATGAATGCCCAGCTCAGACTGGAACGACATCCGCGACGAGAGCCGAAAGCCGGATCTAGGAAGACAAGTGGCTTGGCTTGGCTTGGTTTCCTGAGGTCAATCATACTGTAACCCAATACGACGATAACCATGGCACGATGCTGCTCGGCGTTTGGCGATAACAACCGTGCTCGACGGGATACTTTCGTTAGCTCCACGGAGATCCTCGGACGAGATGAAGGACCAACGCGTTGCACAGCCATAGGAACTTGTAGAGCTGGTTTTTGCTAGGCAGCTGCACAAAATACCGTATGAAACAGGCGGCTTCAGGACCAAAAGCAACGATAACCAGACGATAGGTGCGCTCCGCCACAGTACTTGCGGCACCTTGCTCGCAGAGACACAGCTCACTCTTCACAAGCTGCCAGCTTCCAGTTCCCGCTGCGTAGGGCACAGCATCGAATTACCGGAGAAGGTTCCTCGAGTTACCCGCCACCTACCTGGTCCCTGCTTGTCAGGGTGGCCTCACGCGTCAAAAC
>QUZF01000063.1:3759-30653 GCA_003693555.1 Coccinonectria pachysandricola | reverse complement strand
AAAAAAAAAAAAAAAAAGGAGCAAAACCAACCCAGACTCGACCGAGGGGCGTGAAATGGCCTGTCACTTCGTGAACTGGGAGTCTCAACTGTACCACTGACTCTGCAGTACGTATTCATGCCCCCCCCCAGCCAAGCCGCCTGCCCCACACAAGATCAACACCGGTACGGTACGTACTGGAGAAAAATGCCGGGGGAGCTGGCTTCCGCCCTTTTAACGTGTGCAAGTGCTCGTTGCAATGTTGAAAAGGCGGGGGACAGGGGGGCTTGGCCATGGAGGCGGCACGATACGAAGGGCGAGGAGGGAGGGGTTTGCACGGTGAGTTACGTTCCCTTGGGTGAGTCTTTAGGGGGGGTCTCGTTTGAAGTGTCTCGCGAGCAGGTAAGTGACTTTGTAGTGGTCACTGGATGCTACGCGATGCAAGTGACAGAACCCCTAAATTTAGCTGTTGTGTTCGTCATCTTGGAACGGTTTCCGATTTTCCGAGATGAACAACCTCTGCTTTCCGATTCCGTCAACATTGTCGCCAATCTGCATTGCAAGCGGTTTGGCATTCGTACAGAGTCACCCAGTTCACTGCAGGCGACCTTGCTACATCACGGTCTCCTCCCTTGCGTCTTAAACGATCAGGGCATTCCCGCTCGTTTTCGAGCGCTGTCTGCGACGCAACGTGTACGCATTGCTATAGCGGCCCATCCTCTGCATCTCGAATGCCGGGCTCTGGGTGGCTTCGGTCAAGAGCTGAATGCGTAATGGATAGCCAAAGTACAACGTTACTAGTTCCCACGATTTCTATAGTAAGCTTTTGCTCAGATGATGGAGAATTGCAGATGACATCGAGATTCCCAGTGCTGGCCCTTCTAACTTGGGTTGATCCCAAGTTAACCAACACACACGGCATATAGCCATTGGGGAGATAGCTTAAACTCTTGCGTAGACTTAGAATGTACTGTAGTCATGGCATGCTGCTATTTTCTCTCCTGTTCCCCCTCCATCTTCCGTAGATCACGCCTAGCCCACAATAACCAAACACCTGGACAATTGATCTCTACTCTTGTCCGAGGAGTTACGGCTAATGAAGCATCATCGACACCACCTTCTCTTTCCAGCGGCGCTAGGGGGAGCTTTAAAGCTTCAACTCCCGAGGAATCTTCCTGTTAGTGGCCAATCAAGTCTTTGTCCTCGGTTCCCTCCTGAATCCTGATCGACCTCCTCCGAACATTATTCCTCCATTTGGCGCGATCCAGCGCAGCGGCTAGCTTAAGCTCGGAGCATCGATGCAAGATAACACTTTGTCGGCGCCAGCATGTCTAAAACCAAGCTGCTCTCGTCACTTCATGGGCAAGTTTCTCCCTGGTTCAGCTGCCCTTAGTTCCCAAGCTCCCACTTCAAGGGAATGCCGCGCCCAGATTACATCGGCAGAGTCGTCCTTTGACGCGCCATTGAACCCTGCCGATTCTTGATGTCGGTATGGGTTAGCCTGGCGCGTACTGAACTAAGATCTTCAAAGTCCGTCGTAACAGGAAGTCGCCGAAAGCCAGTAGTACCTAGCAGTGCCAGATTGGCCTCATCTCGCCCCCAATCCACCCTTGTTCACGAGGTGTCTGTCTCTTGACAAGACTAAAGCGAACCCTGCATCTGGAGCAGGGTAGCTGGACAGCATGGATGGTATTCGCTGGACTTTGTCGCATTCGCATTCGAGAAATGGCACGTACTTCTTGACACGATTTCAACTGTCTCAAGGAGACGAAGGCCTTCGCCATATCTCTGAGCGGATGCATTCTGACCAAGATCAGGAGGAAACTGAAAAGTCTCCATCGAAGTGCCGCACTCCCGACAAGTTCCCGTCTTTTCCCTTGGAGTATCACGCCTTCAAAAGCCACCCAGAAGTATGTGGCCCTGCATCAGACTGCCGGCAATCCGTCCCTTCTTATCATGAACAGATAGGGCTTAGTCTTGCTACTGGTGAATTTGAGCTAGGGCCTTGGTGGTTGAGAAGGTAATTACGTATGGGTGCCGCTCTTTCACCGTTGGCTATTAAAGTTCTGAATCATCGCGCTCTGCATCGCGAAATCGGCAACGGGAGATGGCGACACTAGGCGTCTACTCGCTAAAGAGATGGATCTTCACGATGGACTTAGAAGCCATGGCAGTAGTAAAGAGACGAGCCAGGTCCACTGCCTCACGCTAAATCCACAAGCCTCCGATAAATGTTCCTTGATGCCACAAAAGTCCGTCGTCCAAAAGTTCCTACTGGCGCGGAGAATTTAGCAAGCACTCCTGCCCTCCCAAGTCTCCAAGCTAGAGTACTTTAGTCACTTTTGCGTATTCACCTTGAGAGTTATACCAAGTATGGATATAATTTTGACTCGGAAATCTGGCTGGGATCGTCAGTCTTGTGATGATGATGCTGACGATGACGTGGATGGTACTACTGAGCAAGCCTTGAGCTTCGGGGATTATCTGGGGTTTGCGTCGTGGTTGATCCAGGAACAGGCTTACTTCTCCAGACGTGTAAGCACGGCACGATACCCCTATTTCGAATCTTGAGTCGGGTCCATGGTCTTTCTTTCTCTAGATCGACCGTGTTCACAGTATCCTTGGTCTCGAATACTTCCGCATCAATCGGAAAAGGACCGTTTCAGAAGACGCATTGGAAATGCAGGCGGATCAAATGGGCTGAGGCTGGGATGGGGATCCTGCTATCCATCCGCGGCCGCCACAGGATTCTACAGGTTTGTCTCTGTACGATTGAACGCGACAGTTGCTCTGTATGTTTCGTTCTTTGATGTATATTTAGTATGATTTTGTGCTCTCAAGATGATGGTCAAGAATTTGTTTGCAATGGTTTAGACCTTTTGTCTCAACGGCATAACTCAACCTTTCTAACTTACCGAACATTAGATGACCTCGACATCATGCTTAAAGGCATGGATGCATTAGGACCTTCAAGACATGCTAGAAAGTGCTCTCGAAACTATGCACTGATTCAAATTCTATAGGAAGCCAAGAAAACATAAAAATGCTTGACTGATATAGGGTAATGCAAACGGGAGGCACCGCTCACTCCTTACGTCATCACTCCTTACATCATCGCAAGTAGCCAATCGTTTCGCTTATTCATCATCATAATCCTACTCTCGCTCGCTGGGAGATTCCATGGAGAGAACCTGTCCTATCGAGGACAGGGCTGCTTGGCTTAGTAATGCGGTGAATTGAAGTTGCCCAAGCCTTCTCAAGACGTGATTCGTGCCATTACTTTAAAATCAAAGACGATTCGTCAGTGGCTCGATTGTCAATCAGACCGCATGGTTGTCGTCTTGTAGATGACAACAGTATTGCTCACGATGATGAAATCAGCTTCTCACGCTCTGGTCGCAGCGACGAGGGGCACTTATAAGCCACGACAGTTGCCCAGTCTTCAACACACCGTTACTAAATCATCGCAAAGCCCTCGATTATACCGCAATTTAATTCTTAACACTGCATTCTGTAAGAGCCGCTCGTACTCTGTCGCACCACCAAACATGTCTCGTCCTACCGGCCTCATCGCCAACAAGGGCCTTGAGCTCCTCACTTGGGGAACGCCCAACGGCTTCAAGGCTAGCATCCTTCTCGAGGAATTGCGTGATGCCTATGGCGTCGACTATGTACACCAGGCCATCGACATTAGCAAAGATATCCAGAAGGAGGAGTGGTATACCGCACTTAATCCCAATGGGCGCATTCCCGTGCTGGTTGATCACGATAACGACGGGCTCGCTATCTTTGAAGGGAATGCGATTTTGAGCTATCTGACCAGGAAATACGACCCCGATCATAAGTTATCGTTTTCTCTGGATGATAATGACTATACGAGGGCCGAGTCTTGGATTGGGTGGCAGCACGGCGGGTTGGGACCTATGTAAGTCATCTCCTAAGGAAACACTCGCGAGACTTCAACTTCGCATGACGTGAGTGCGAGTGCGAGTACGATACAGAACATGGCTAATATAAAACACAGGCAAGGCCAAGCCAACGTCTTTCTCAACGCCAAGCCAACAATGCCCTTCGGTATCAAGCGCTACGTCGGCGAGACAGAGCGCCTCTATGGCGTCCTCAACACCCGTCTTCAAGACCGCGACTATGTTGTCGGCCCTGGCCGCGGCAAGTTTTCCATAGCGGACATCGCACTCGTCGGCTGGGTCAACAGTTTGCCCAACACGACCATCTCCTGGGATCTGTTTCCTCATGTACTGGAATGGTATAAGCGCCTGCTCAACCGTCCCGCCGTGAAGCGGGGATTCCAGGTGCCTGCACCGGCGGATGGCGGTAAGAGGGCGTTGGGTTTGGAGGAACCGGATGCGGAAACGTCAAAAAAGAGGACAGGGTTGAAGAAGGTTGTCGATGCGGCCAAGGAAGAGTTTGGATATAAGTATTCGTCCCCTTGATTACACCAGACGATAAGCTGTAGGATTGTTATAATACCAGAGTGGGAGCGTCAATTGCCTGCTTCAACCAAGCGTTCTTAATCACATATTGTACGTGTATCATGAGGAAGGCCCTCGTGCAGTGATTGTTTTGATAAGTTGTTGTTCTATCTACGACACTAACAGAATAGATTAAATTACACACATGCAACTATCTTACTCGTCTCACTAGACAGCTGGACACAATGATTTTGTAAATTTAATAAAGCAAGCGACCCTTTTCCCCTTCGCCTATAAACACCACCTGATCAGGTACTCTTTAACCCCGTGATGCAAGATGCAATACCCCCAAGCCCAACTCCCGAAACACCAGCCCCGACTCCTCAAACTATCATGGTGTTGTTGAGCCTTCAACTACAAATCCTACAGTATTTGTAATCCTTCAGGTCCAACAAAAATGCAGTCCCGAACTGCCCTGTGGCTGCTTCAAGATAATTCCATCCCCACCGTACCCTCTCCCAAAGCTCTTCATCGATAGCGGTTTTTGTTTTGTCCATCTGAAGACCATCGAAGTGAAGTCTGAAAGCAAGTATAAAGCATAAGCCGACCTACTTGAAAAGATGCTGATAGACGTTTCAGTACCAGGCATGAAGGCATAAAAATTTCAGAACGCAAATCCCAGTGCTACCAAAAATGCCGTGTCTAATTTAATTAAAGCCAGCAGCAGTTGCTGGAGCGCAAGGCCCAATCAGCGCCAGAAACTGGCAGGGCTGCAGGTATCAATGACGGGCAGCATGCTTTTGTATTCGCTGCCGTTGCTTTTCCAGATCGCCACGAAATCACTTTGACCAATCCTTCGTAAATCATCGCATAAATGCACATGAGATATTGTCACAAGGGGAAAATATCCCCATCCTTGCCTTTCGAGAATCTCACATGTTGGAGAGACCAGTTGAGTTGGGGTCCACGACGTTGTCGGAAAGGTTGATTAGCAGCTGAGCCAAGCATCGTTTCGTGGCGGCGTCGTCTCGAAGAACGGAGGAGAAAGTGGCGTCGCGCAAAGGTTCAGGGAGACACTGGCGAAGCGCTTCGCGGGCTCGGGCGTTGTCGCTAAGACTGATGGAGAGTATGGTTAGATATATCCAAAATTAAGATGTGCGAGATATAAAACTTACCGAAGGAAGCATCGGACAACGTGCTTGAGTAGACGAGCCGTTTGCGATTCAACAAGCTGTGCCACCATGTTGCTGAGGACAGTGCCAACAGCATAGAACCGCTCATAGGTGGCACATATGTAGTTAAGGCCGTTGTCGTCGAGGAGAATCTTCTGGACGATAAAGATGGCTACGGTCTTGCTAAGTTCTGAACCAGTCTCCATGATGCGCAGACAGAGAGGGATGATCTCTGTCGTCAGGAGAAAGTTGATGACCTCGGTAGAATCGTTCTTGACTAGGGCACCAATGACGCCAAGACTGGTTAGGCGAAGGTATTCAAAGGGTCGCGACTTGGAAGTAGTATTTAGAAAGGGATAGAGGAAAAGAGGGATATGCGCTGTGGGCAAATTAGTATACGAGGAGGAAGTTGAGATTATGCAAATTGAAGGGCTATACTAACCATTGAGGAAAAGAGTCCTCGTGTCATTGTGCGATGCTGCGCACTGTAGAAGAGCGAGCGCGTTGCATACTCTGTTAGAGGCTGCAGCAGTTAACTGCGAGGGGTTGAGGAGGGTGTAGACGGAGATAATCTCTTGGAGGAGGGACGTCATAACACCTATAGAAATTAGTGAACGACCTCAAGTAGCCACACAGGCCCAAATGGCGTCTGCAAAGATTTGCGGAGAGGTAAAGTAAGGAGGGTCTTGTTACATACCAAAGGAATGCCACAAAATGAGAGCTAACTCTGGGACCTGCTCACGTTTCTTACTCAACTCAAGGAGCGCCGCCTCCCGAGTGTTCTCATTCAGGAGATCAGCAATGTACGCCATCGTGCGTCGATTGTCCTCCGAGACATTATCGTGGGATGAGTCCTGAGTGTGAGAAGGTAGCTGGCCAGCAACGGATGAATGATTAACAGCCAGGCGGTTGAAGTGCTGCTGCTGGACGGCGGCTTGCTGCTGCTGCTGCTGCTGAGTGTGGGGGTGATGCTGCTGTTGCTGTTGCTGCTGCTGCTGATGCATCCAGGACGAATCAGCACCTTGGGGCGTGAACTGATGATGTCCGTAGACGTGCGCTGCGGGCATCATGATGGGCAGCGGCGATGGAGTTTGCGGTGTCTGGAGAGGGCCAGAGTGGCGGCTGATATGTACAGTTGGCGAAAATATTGGATACTTGGTACTTGTGTGTTAAGATCACTCTCGAAAAGATCGAGCAAAGGCAGTCGATAGTGCTGGTGGTTGCTGAGTGTAGTAGAGAGTTTTTGAAGATAGCTTCAATGTAGGGCGCAGCGCTGAACAAGGATAACGACGCAGGCGGAAACACGAGCTGCAGTGGCTTGAGGCGTAAATCTGGTTATTCCGATCGGAGGCACGGCGCCTATGTGAGTCTCAAACTTAATGCTGTCGTAGGTTGGCGATGAAATGTGTGCGGTCGCTTGTTGCGAATGTTGAGATTCTGGGTGGTGGTGGTTGTGGAAGTGGTTTCGTGGTGGAGGTTGCGACTGCTGAGTTAGGTTCTGGTGGCCAAGGGACGAAGACAAGGCTGCGATTGGTTGCATGGTAAACAACCTGTGGAGTACACGTCTGGTCAAGGCTGACCCCCGTAGTCTACTACGCTAGATATGTAAACTTGGCCCGTAACAGGAACGAAGAGGAGCAGCCAATTAAAACGGAACTTTCAGCCGGGGAGAATTGAGCACAGACTCTCTGCACTTTCAACTTGTTCGTTGTGCTCTTGATATAATTATACATCCAGACACGATTGCGTTGTCAGACTTCTGTGTCATGCGATTGTAGCAACAATATCTGGTCTCTGACTGGTTGAAGATGCCCCTTGTTATACAATCTGACCAGTTACTTATCCGGATAATACTTATCTTGAGCTCTATGCCTACTCAAAGAGGTAAAACTCCTCTTATTCGAGATCAATCCTATCATCTTTAAAGCTCTCCTCCAGCCATGGGCCAGCAAGCCACCAACCTACATGACACACGGAATCTTCCGCGGGACTTATTTGTTGCCTCATATACACCACAATGTTATGTTGACGAAACCTTGTCTGCTAAAATGACCTCCTTAAATTGCATTGTCTGGAATGTCGCCAATCAAGACCACGACCCGCTCCTCACCAGGCGCTCTCATGTATTACCAATAACTATATTTATCCTTCTCAAATCGTCTTTCTAATCCACAAACCACCGTCGTATCGCGTATTCAAGCAAGGCAGTGCTCCTCACCACGACACAACCGCCGTAAACGAAGAATAAGAACCATCAAAATAAAGCACCCTAACCCAACTCATGCGCTATGCATTGCTCTCCCATTAAGTGCTCCAATATCAAAGACACCCTCTTCTGCAGCATGTAGTGTCCTACAATCTGAGCTCACGAAGGATTTGATCCGCCATGCTCTTGTACTGCCATGTATTACCCGTCAACCGTTTGAACTGGATGCCATGCAACGAGAGCAGGGGGACCTTGACGATGAAGATCTCAAAGTCTAGAACCATGCTTCCTCCCAAGTCACTTTGAACCTGTGTGCTGGTCTCGCCCGGTACCCTTCTCGCTGGTCCTCCATTCCCACCGTTCCTTCCAGGAATACTGTCAACTGAGGTCTCTGAGTTGGAATAGCTTCGGTCTCGATCCGACCTTCCGGGTGTGCGTGGTGTTGCAGGAGTACGCTCTGCATCTCTTAACTCATCTCGCTCCCGCTCACGGTCGTCACCACGTCTGAGGGCTCCAAAACTGAACCGGCGCCGGTGACCTGGAGTCATACCGGGGCTCATAGGCGGGTCTTGTACCCTGTTCAAGTCGATGCTAGGTGCGTGGCGGCAACTAAAGCCACCTTTGATTTCCGTATAATCCACGTTAAGCTGCTGTAAAACTCGCTTGATGTCAGCCCGAATAGCTGGTACCGACTTGCCAGATGTTGTTGATACGCTGAAAAGACCCTTGAGAAAGACTGGCTTCGCCAATTCGGAACTGTCCAGCTGTTCCGTCGATACGCCACTCTGCTGCTCAAGTTCCTGATCAGTTTCTTCCGGCACATTGGCCTCCTGAGCCGCCTCTCTTCGCATTCGCCGCTGTTGGATGCTCTCTCGTCGAGCGTGGCCTATAGACTTAGCTCTCAAGCTGACTGATCGAGTGTGACCATGGCCACGATAACCTCCCATGGAATCTTGGTGAGAAACAGATTGATCTGAACCACTGGCTGCAGGGGTCTCCTTCTCCATCCGGTCATTCTGGCGCCTTCGTAGATCAGCTGAATTAACACTTGTTGATCGCCCTAGACCCCCCGTTCGACGAGAGTCGCGGCTACCGCCAGCAGACATTGGTGGGCTCAGAAGTTCATTCGGCTGCGGCTGGCTACTGCCTGAACGACTATGAGACGTTGGTGCCTCCGCTGGCTCGTCCTGATCGCGACCACGACGGACATTGAAGCTCTTACGTGGGCTCAAGGGAGAGGGTTCCGCGGGAGAATGCACTTGTACAACAGGGGGGTGTGACCGATCTTTGTCCAGGCGTTCAGGTTCCCTACGTTTTCGGGTGCTAAATCGGCGAAGCAGGTTTGCTGCGGTCCCTTCTCTCTTTTGCAGTTGCTCAGCCTTGTTGTCGGGCGGAGGATGTGACATGGGCTTAAGTTTCTCGGGTGCATCATCCTCGCCATGGGTACGAGCACGCGGCCTTGTTCGACCTCCAGTTGGCTTCTCCCCAGGCATTTCATAAGTTGTGGAGTTGGTATAAGCTGCTTGAGGTGGCGCAATCTCAGGCAAAGGCGCAGATCGTTCTCGGTCGCGTAGCTCGCCATGTTCACGCTGTTCGCGCTCCAATTCCAGTTCCTTTTCCCTTTCCTTTTCCCTCTCACGTTCACGCTCCCGCTCCCGCTCCCGCTCCCGTTCTTTCTCCCGCTCCCGCTCTCTCTCCTTTTCGCGGGCGCTGGCAGAGGACGTAGGGAACATCTCGGCATGATCACGATCCTGCTTCTCTTTGACTAGGTAGTAAATGGATAACAGGGGATTGAATGCGTTCATTGGATCATTTCCAAGCTGCAAAGCCTCGCTGCTGGGGCCGGTTAGTGTATCGCGGCTGGTGCCCGAATTTCTTCGTTTGTAAAAGTCAAATCCAAATGGTCTCTTTTTCTCGTCTTTGTTTGGCTGGGGTAGCTCCCTTTCACGCTGGAAAATCTTAACAGCTCGCTGATACTCCTCAGACTCGATGATCTTCGTCAGCTGCGTCTTGATACCATCTGGTGATCCAAAATTGAAACCTTGCATAGCATGAAGAACTTCTGGCTCCAATGGAAGAGTCAGGGGTTCACGAGCAGGTAAGTAATTTTCTGGAGGGCCACTGAATCCTTTGATCATCCATGGATGGGTAAGAACTTCCGGCATGGTAGCTCTTTGCTTGGGGTCCGTTACCAACATACGAGAGAGGAGATGTTTGCACTCTAAAGTATGTTAGCATATGATAGTCGACATCGCTGAGAAGGTAAACTTGCCGCTTGATAACCAGCCCGGGTAATCAACTAAGCCTCTCTTGATCTTGGCGTGGAGAGCAGGCATGCTCTGGTCATCGAACGGGACTTTACCGCAAACAATGACATACAAAACAATACCAAAGCTCCAGATATCCACCTCGGGCCCTGTATACGCTCTAGCCTGTAAGAGTTCAGGGGCAGCGAAGTAAAGACTCCCACAAAAAGTCTTGAGGTGACCGCGAGGAGCGAAAAGGTTGCTCAGGCCGAAGTCAATGATCTTGATATCGCCTATCTTGCTGATAAGAATGTTCTCGATCTTCAAATCCCGATGAACTATGCTGTTCCGGTGACAATAATCGAGGGCACTCGCGATTTGACGACTGAATTTACGGGCCTGCTTCTCCTTGAGCTTTCCATGAGAGATGATGTAGTCGAGCATTTGGCCGCCGTTGACATATTCGAATAGCATATACCAGTGGTGATTGGTGCGCACAACATCGCGCATGCCGCATATGTAAGGGTGGTTCAGGAGAGAAACGATGGCAGCTTCACGAGCCGTGCGAATCTCTTTCGACTGATCGGCACGCTCTCTGTCGGCGCGAGATTGGTGACCGTCATCGGTAGAGCCACGAGGAATAATTTTGCAAGCGACCTGTGAGCAGACGATCAATGATTAGCTTCATTGGAAACAAACGTAAGCAGAAGGAAGAAGCAAGAAGATGTGTGTCCCATTTCCATGAGCATAGGCAAGCGAGGACATCCAATGAAATAAGGGGGGAGGGGATGCTAGATACAGAAGTCGGACAGATGCGACGAAGACGAACCTGTTCAGTTCCATCCTCCTTTCGAGCAAGCTTTACTTTGCCCATGCTGCCAGCGCCAATGGTCTTGCCCAGTATCCATTTGCCTGACTGTGTTGGGATAATAGTACGCGATCTTGATTGCTTCGCTGTTGATGTCGAGGCCCGAGCCTGCGCCTCAGCATGACCATGATAAGCTGGGGGCGCCGTGGTAGCGCCTGCATCTGGGGCGGCTAAGGGTGCCATCTCGGAACGAGATCTGCGCTGCTTGTGGTGTTGTGTTTGATTATGGTTGGAGCGAGTGCTACTATGTCGTTGGGGCCGCGAGGAATCGGGGCCCCTAGTCGGGGGCGGGCGGTCTCGGCTGGAGTTTCGCTTGGAGGCGGCGTGAGAGTGGGATCGAGTTTGGATTTGAGGTTGGGTAGTGGCTAGCGGTGAGGAGTGGCGGTCATATTGATGTGACGGTTGCGACGGGCTGGAATAAGTTGAGGACTGATGACGATGGTGATGAGGAATGGAGTTTGGGTTGGTGTTGAGGTTTGTACTGGCTTTGTGAGGGTGCGAATTGGTGGAGCGAGAGCGAGAGTGTGAGCGAGCGTGCGAGTGGTGGGTGGTGGCAGGAGCCATGGCTTTAGCCGGCGTAGTGGGAGGAGCGCCTGATGAAGGAGGAGTAACAGCGGAAATGCTGGCGGTGTTGGCAGCACTAGCACCACCACCAGAGCCAATCTCTTTGGTAGCAATAGCAAGACTTACAGGGCCTTCGTCGTAGGAAGGGTCGGTGCTGGCGGTATCGGTGCCAGCATGGGCAGAACGCCTAGACTGGGACAGGTGGGTTGGGTAGCTTCGTGACGGGGCTACGCAAGAAGAGGGCGGCTCGGCAGCTGGCCCAGCGCTTTTCATGCTGCTCATGGTGATGGGGGCAGCGTCCACCATGACAAGTTGCGTTGATGCGCTGAAAGTGGGCAAATAGTACAGTATCTCCCATTCAATGTAACGCTTCAGTGAACTGCGGGGCAGGGGACTCGAAGTTGGAGCTGGAACCGGATATGCTTATACTGGTGACGTTGATATTCAAACACAGTACTCCAGGGCAACTGCAGCGATGTTGTGCACGAACAGTAGATATGCAGGACGTCGATGAGGTAACAAGTAGAGAACGAGAGAGCAGGTCTGAAAAAGTCGACCTCAAGAAATTGACGCGAAGCAGCTACAATGATGCCAACCAACCTGGTCTGGGTACGAAGTACTACTAACAGGGCAACGAAATCCTTGCGCCAAGTCCTTGCTTTTTTCTTCCTTTTTCTTCTTTCGTGGCTTCCACTGGATGAATGCAGCCAGCCTCCTAGATATGACTTAGCTTAGTGAAGTGGTCACGGATGCTCATCATCCAGCACATCTGGCCCGAGAGTTGACTTCGAAACCAGGAACAGGCGCACGCCGAACGACAGGCCCCGCGGCGCTAGAGACGGGGGCTACGGTTGATGGGCCATTGCTGGCTGTTCTCAGTGGACCACCCATGCATTGTGTCGATACTCCATTGTGTAAAGGTAGCGCAGCTGCCTTTTGTGCTCCCAATGGCGTTAAAACTACCGTGGTAATGATGTCTTGGTTCCCGCATTCGGCAGTCTCGCGTATCGTATTGAACTCGGGCATCCATCGTCAGGCTCGATGCGTTAATTGCTTCCTTCCGCATCAGTCTGAGACTCGCGATGAGACACGATGACAGCTTATCGACTTGGCGTCGGCATATGCAGCCATGATGGATGACACGGGTGTGTTACATATAACTGTGTACAATGCAATTTAAGCGAGGCGAGAGCAGGCTTATTGGGGCCGCTTGAAATAATGGCTCAACGGGATAAGCTGAGCCGGGGTTCATTCCACGAAATTCATGTTGTTTACTATTGGTAGTATGTATACTTGTATCTAGCACTAACGCTTCGCTTGAATTCAATTGACCACTTGGTCTGGTCTATAACGGTTAATGTAAGCCAAGGCCCGCAACTCATAATATGACGCTGGTTGCGCAATCCTAATGCGAACCCGCCCATTTGAACGACGCGCCCCAACTTGACCCCACAAATCCTGTGTTGGTATCGATTCGCGCGCAAAAGAGCACACTAACTATTAGCGTAGGCTTTGAGTCATGCAAGCCTGATGCGTGTACAGACGTGGGTATCAAAAGTCTTGACTGACGCTAAAAGTAATAGAGACCAAGAAAGGCAGTGATCTACACTATAGCGAATAGTACAGTACAATGAGAATCTTAGAGTGATACTATTAACCCTAACTCTACTTTTGTCTATTCCTTAGTAAATAAGTAATCTTATATACTTTTTAATATAATTTAAGTATATATAGTACTATAAGTAAATATTTAAAAAAAATTATACTTTAAAATAAGAATTTAATAGTATATTTATATATATATTTATTAAATTTTATATTATTAAAGCTTTTAAGAGCTATATAAAGTAATAATAAAGATAGAAATAAATAAAAACTATATAGTATAAGCTTTTAGATCTACTCTAACTAAATAAAACTTACCCTTCCTTAGAAGTAAACCTTATAGATAAAAATAAACTAAGAATACTTAATTAATATATAAAAGATAAAAAAGAGAAAGGCTTATTATATAGATTATAATAGGCTGCCCTTTCAATAGGCTAAAGTAAGTACTATACTATAGCTATTAAAGCTAGTGCACTTTATTTACTAAGTTAAAAGAATATATATTAAATAAATCTCTTAGATTAATTTAATTAATACTAATATAACTTAGCTATAAGCTTACAATACTTATAGCTTAAGTAAAGCTTAAACTTATAATATATATCTACTTATATACTAACTATATTATAATAATCTCTTAGCTTTTACTAAACCCTTATTAATAAAATACCTTACTCTCTATTAATAAGATTATTGCCTTTATAAGCCTAAGAAGAATCTAACCTAAGCTAGGTTTAAATCTATAACCTTATATTAATCTATTTAAATATAATAAGCTAGCCTTTTAATAGGCTAAAGTAAGTACTATACTATAGCTATTAGAGCTAGTGCACTTTATTTACTAAGCTAAAAGAATATATATTAAATAGATCTCTTAGATTAATTTAATTAATATTAATATAACTTAGCTATAAGCTTGCAATACTTATAGCTTAGGCTTTACCTAAGCTTATAATATAGATCTATTATATATACCTTAGACTATATATTCTAAGGCTAGATTTAGTCTTATATTAGTTATTATTACTTTCTTAAGTTTAAAGAGTAAAGATAGTAATAGAGCTAGAGCTAGTTATTAACTTTACTTACTAAGTTAAATACTTTTATAGTCTTATTATTATATACTCTTATATAATTATATATTATATTACTAATTGTATAAAACTGGGGTGCCTGAGTGCCTTGGATGGAGGAAAGGCAATCTTGTTTTATCGATAAGGATCTACTAGATACCTGAACCTCGTTCTGTTTCCCCATCGCAACTTTTGCACAATGCGGCTTGGGCCAATGCAACAAGTGCTCTTGATTTAGTATTAATGACACCTATCCGATACCAACTGCTGGGTTCTGGAAACTTCTTCCGATAAAACTGTCCTATGTCCCACAAACGATCCCGTACAACCTATGAAGCAGACTTCCATGCGCCCTTTGCGATTTTTGGAACTCCGCTGCCGGACGACCCCGAAGCTCGCGATGACGGCTCATATCTACCACTGTGGAAGCAGGAAGTGAGGGATGAAAGAGGCCGCAAGCGTCTTCATGGAGCTTTCACTGGAGGATGGAGTGCAGGGTGAATGCTCCAGAGCTAGAAGTACCCTGAATCCACCGCTGACCTTGCCATAGCTACTTCAACACCGTGGGCTCCAAGGATGGATGGACCCCATCTGCATTTGTGTCAAGTCGAAACAATCGTCGTAAAAATGACGACGAGAAGCCACAACAACGACGGCCTGAGGACTATATGGACGATGAGGACCTTGCCGATGCCGCCGATGCCCAGAAGCTACAGACATCTCAGGCGTTTGTTGGCCTAGGATCTTCTGATCAAGGCACAGGTACTGGCGCAGATGGCCTACTGAGCCTCTTTAAGTCTGGCGGAGATAACATGGGGCTGAAGCTACTTCGAAGAATGGGATGGAAAGATGGCCAGGGAGTTGGTGTGAAGGTGCGACGCGGCGCCAGACTCGATCTCGGGACAAGTAATGTTGAACCCGCAGAAACGCACCTTTTCGCACCTGAAGATGCACAGATGGTTCAATTTGTTCGGAAAAACGATCGCAAAGGTCTTGGATACGAAGCTGAGGCTGGGCTCTCCAATACAAACAACGGCCGTTCTAGCACTTCAGCGGGTGGCGATGATGAGGACGAAGAGATGTACAACGGTCTTCAAAGCACATATCTTCCCTCCTCCAACAGACCAAAGTCCAAACCAGGAAAGGGGGCTTTTGGCGTTGGAATCTTGAACGATACAGGGTCGGACGAGGATGACCCTTATGAGATGGGCCCTAAGATCAGCTACAATCGTATTCTTGGCGGGGACAAGAAAAAGAAGAAATCCAAGAAGACTATGACTGGAGCAAACCCGGACTTGAAGCACACTCCCGTGTTCTTACCAAAGTCTGCTAGAGCTGGCAAAAAGCTTGGCAGATGCCACGACGGTCGGTTACCACTGGACGGGTTCATCATCGCCAGAATAGCCGAAGACTTGACTGCTCTCTTTACACGATATGCTCCTCCTCCAGTTCCCGCGGATTGGGTTTCACTGAAAGCCCCTACGGATGGTGATGCGTCGTCTTCATATCTCTCCGCAGCAGATGCTGCTAAGGCTTCTGCCCACGACGCTAAATCACGAGCAGCTCTGCTAGGGGAGAAGATCCTACCTGGCCAGTCTGTTTTCGACTTCATCTCGACTGCTTCGCGCGACCGGCTTGCGTCTGGTTCTGGCAGAAAAGACCTACCACCTGCTCTAGGACAGGTACCCAAAGAATATGCGATGTCTAAAGAAGAGAAGCAACAGGCTTTATGGGATCAGGCTCCCTCAATTGACCGGGAAACAGCCGTGGCCGCCATTGGCTCGACGGCCCCATACGCAGACGATGAGGCCAAGAAGGAACGGTACAGAACTTATCTCGAACATTTTGCAACTAGTAACCAGACACTGCCATACAAGCCTGAGGAGATGACGGATGATACGTTTCTACAAGAGCTGAACGAGTTTTGTAACTGCGCAAGGATATTCAAACCGATGACGGGTTTTATGGCCTCACGCTTCACGACGGCAAAAACCCCATCACAAGTTGGTGCGAATCAATTGTCTGATTCGGAGTTTTCGGCAAAACCACAATCAAAGATAGCGGATCCTGCGGAAGAAGCTGCCAAGGTGGGTATGTTCGGCAGAATGACACGGTCCGTCGAAGATTTTTATCCGACTCGACTGTTGTGCAAGCGTTTCAATGTTCAGGCCCCAGCACACTCCAAGTTAGACCAAGAAACGCAAACTGATGCGAAGAAATCCGATATGGGAGTACCGATGGATCTTGTTGGAGACATGAACTTGAAAACTGCGTCGACAACACTTGCTATAGAAGCCATACCGAGCGATGGTTTATCATCTGCAGCCCAAGCAGCTCCTGTACCAGAATCAGCCATCAATCCAGAGAAGAACGAAGCTGTAGAAGGCCAAACGGCGCATGATGATGTGCTTCGAGCAATTTTTGGGGATAGCGATAGCGATAGCGAATAATAGACCCCAGTTCCGGATGCCCTTTTGCTTACCTACGAACACATGCACAAGTTAGGGATCATCAAAATTGGTTCGTAGCTTGAACCAATGACTTGCGATCTGCAAACGGAATGAACGACAGGTCTGAATCGATGGTTTGTATGTAATATTTGTCTACTACTCTGAGATACATGGCTATTTAATAAAGGTTCTGTTGTCTTCATGATGGATTCATTCGCCGTAGTAATCTAGACCAGAGAACGAGGCTATCATCGATGTTTTGTGGGATGTAACATCTACCTATGATTATGATTACCCGATAATTCAGATCCCTTTATTGTTAATCTGCTGCTTTGTAGGGATCCTTGCATGCTGCTAGAACGTTGGCGGCTAAGCTCTTCCATAGTACACTGCTTATTGGTCCCCTTCAGGGCTTCACGAGCCACCTAATTAGCTACACAACGCTAAGCGCCTGGTGGACGGCTGAGTGTTCCGCCTGCTCATTGATTGTGATTGTTCCCATCAATCATATCATCAACTTCATAGCATATTTGGATGTCACATCGACACTGACGGACAACAAGCAAGAGAGTATACACCACGTGTATCAACAGCAATTGAGCGCGCTCTTTGTGACTCCGTCGGTTCCTCACACTGTTATACCATCGCCAAGTCTCTTGGCTTTCACGACGCTTTCACGTCAATAGCCGCCTTCGTATTCATCTCTTATTCTAGGCTTTGACGCCGTCGATCGTCACCAACCTCAAGCACAGCGCTCTCGACATCATCACTCAATCCAATCCGCCACACTGTCTGCAACGCAGGATTCAAGGAACGGACCGTCTGCGTCCTTGGACCTCGAGAAGACGCCCCCCGCGACCCCTTCCAACGCCAGCACTCGTACATCGTCATCGTTCCATCGCCACTACCCCGATCCCGACTCCGACCATCACAAGCACGAGCTCCTAAACCGCGAGCAGTCGCCGCCGCCGCCGCAGTACCCAGAGTCCGAGGCGTCTCCTTCACGGCCTCCGCCCTTTTCGTCGCTCTTTTACCCCTATCAATCTCCTTTACCGGACGACACTCGCCCCCAGCCTTCTACCAAGCCGCTCGTTACCGTCGCCTCCAACGAAGGGGAAGCTTCCGGCTCAGCTGCACCAGCCTACGAAACTAGCTCGTCTGACGTACAACAGCCCCTTGACCCGGATCATAATACCGGAGCCTTTAGCGACTCTGTCGCTGAAACAAAGCGTGCGCTTCCCCGCGATACCAAGGGAAATCCGAAGGACGACGACGCCGAACCACCACCTGCGTACTCAGAGGGCGACAGTCCCCTCTTCTCATTCTCATATCTAATGGCTGCTGCAGGAGGAGCCTCGAGTATAATTACTCAGGTGCAACAGGGTGGACCGCCAGTCAACGCAATCGGAGGTAGGCTTGAGACCCGGCACGATACAATTTCTGATGGCTGACAACCGACTGGACAGATGTTGGTGCCGATGAGACTATTGCCATGGACCTTCGGTAGGCACGAAGAATTTGGCTGATTGAAGAGTGACTAACAGTTCTGCAGGGGAACCAGGTTTTACCTATCCAGAGACGAGCTGCTTACTCTCCCCGAATTTGTCCTTCTCTCTCTATTTCCCAATGGGTTATTTCCCGAAGGATCGATGGGAGGAGGCTTTTCTGAAGGCGATGCCGTGCAGGTAGATGTACGTGAAGCTGCAACAAGCGATTAGAAGTCAAGTGCTGATCTAGTTTCAGTATGACCCGGCTTCACTTCAGTACATGCTCGATTTCTTCCGAGAAGTTGCCCAATCAATCCCCACCGACTCCTCACCCAGCTCTTCACCAGTTGAGGAGTCCATTGCCTTGCGGGATGACTCCAAACGTGCAGGTATCATCGTCTTGCGCGAGGACCTAGACTTTTACGCTATCCCTCCTCGACCCGACATCAGCCAATTGGACATGATCGAGGTCAAGCGCGCGGCCGCACACGCTCTTCAGCAACAGGACGGCATCTTTTCGGGACTAAAGCGCAGTGACGAGCCTGGAACCACCGAAGCACATCTTATCGAGATGTTGACAGCTGGGTAAGACCTATATCATTCGTTATTCGTGGTTGGAAAATGTAACTGACGGTCCAAAGTGGATTTGATCACGAAGATCGATGGGGTCACCGCGCGGGCGAGCCTAACAAAGCCGTTATCTGTAGTCTTGCTCTGGCACGACTTCGCAGCGATATTCGCGGCAATGACATGGGTACAAGCGCCGTCGGCATGGCGCAAAAGCTCCTCCTCTTCTGGCGCAAGCCCGCGAGACGTTGCTGGTGGGAGGGCATCGAGCTCGAAAATGTTGCTGGTGTGGAGGGTAAGCTCAAGGTCTGGATCCGGAGAGTCTGGACGCTGGAGATGAGTGTTATCGGTCTTCGCTGAGACGATCATGGAAGTGGATTACAGTATTCTCTTGTGCTTAAGATGGGTCGATGTTTGCAGTTGTTGGCTTATACATTGCTAACGCCAGTTCATATAAGGAGAGGGCGGAGAAGGCTAGATAAAGAGGAGGCAGCTGCAAATATTTCAGGCGGGCGTCCGGGTTTGCCGACATACTACTTTGGTCGTTTCAAGATTGTGGACTTCTTATTCACCCCTTTTCATATTTTTTCACGTCCCTGCCTCTAGTTGTTATTGCTGTTGCGCTGCATGTCTTCGAGCCGTCATACCGGCGCGTACCCAGGGCATAGCTAGATGCAAGCTTATATGGGTGCCTTGGCGACAGCCAGACAATACGTTGAATACGCAAGATTAACAACGCAGACTATGCTGATCATCAACCATCCTGCGAGTTAGACGTCACATACCTATAGTTTACTACGACATGATCTTGGATTCTTCTACCCTCTTTGATGCCTTAATCCGTTTTTTAACGTGCTATTCTGTTTGTTCATGAGGCGTTTCGGTCATTGCTGGAGGTTAAGCGAGCTCTCTGTATGAAACTGCCTAAGCAGGTGTCGTCACAGGGAAAGCTTGATGGTTATGACTCCCATTGGACAGCCATTGTAAATTGAAGTTTTCGAACTGGAGGGTTCGTTGAGTCAGTCGAGTAATTTATCGAGGTAAGTTGGTGTCATCTTATCCTTCGTGTTCTGAGGATTCATTGATAAGGTTACTACTACACATTTAACTGAAGAAAGTAGTTGTGCATAATCGAAAGCCTTGCGGGTAGCAAAGTAGATATGTGTACTATAGTCAGGTATTGTAAAACACTGGGCTATGAAGCAATTGGCTGGACGACGAAGATTGCTTTAGGAGGACACATATTAGCAGGTGGTTATCTCTGCACCGTACTTTGACTCGCTCGCTAAGCATGATGCAAGATCAACATTAGCTCATGGGCTGAAGCCGTTTCTCAGTCATGCGGATAACAAAATTGTTAATTTGATTAAGAAAAGACGAGGCGAAGACTAACTGCGTAAGGAGAGCTCATAACAGATGTTTGAAAGGAACCAAATACGAAGCGGTTCATGTTCCCCATCGTTTCTGAACAGACTGAACCATAAGTGAAGAAGTGAATCTAGTATCACGTTGGTGCTAATCAACTTCGCATCATATAACTCGCCCGAAACTCTCATAATGAGCAGTCTGTCTGTCTGTCTCCATCGAGAGATATTACCATCCTATATATTTGGTCAGTCAAACAAGTCATGACAATATCGAATGAGTGCTTTCACATCTTCCAAAAGATTCAGAGGGCCAATACTATGCTTGTCACCAGCAACGGAGGTGTGCTTACTTTCACTAATACTATTGAACAGACTTTCTAAGCTAATCGATGCTGAGCAGCAAGCCAATATGATAGTATTGCAAAGACTTCCGATTGCTGCAACGACTGATATAGGACCTATACGGGTACTGGTATTCTCGGACTACTATAAGTACATCTGAAGGCTGGCCTTGTTCTGTTAAGTCGTAAGTGACATAAATGAGCTGTATGAATCAAAATCGTAGCTGCTGTAGTGAGTGAAGGCGGATCTGGGATTATACGTAGAGGAAATTCGGGGGAAGCAGCTCGAAAAGACGTTGAGTTAGCTAGTATACCGTGAACTTCCCGGATTCATCGCGGGCCAAATCCGAATTCATGTTCTCTCTCCTACATTTGAGATGATTTATAAGGCTGTGTCAGCCATTAACAATCCATCAATTCACGGAGACGTTCGTGCGTATAACTAAGTTGTGAGACTACTTCCTCGACGACGGCAGTGATCAGTAGTTGGCGAATCTGCTCTAGCTGACCGAACTTGTATCGACAGAGACACTTTCAAGGTCTTATTCTATTATATCAACACACGGCCATCAAGGTAAGTTAATCTGTAGGATCTGACATTTGCTTTCCATAAAATGTGGGTCACACTACTTCCACTCAATTGCGGCTTGGAGAAGTCCTCAACTCCATAGCAACTCTTGACCTGCAACAATCTAAGACTGATTCCTAGCTCTACGATCATGGGAAGAACTGAGCCCTCCATCGGACGGCCACCTGCAAGCTTTCGTCGGGATGTACGTGCTAAGAAAGCCAAGGCAACAGTGAACCAACTTATCCCGTCATTATTATCTACGCATCCACGCGCAAAACGTGGCATAGATGCTACAGAATTGCTCACCAATCTCCAACGAGCTCCAAACAAGGAGGTGTCAGCTAGAGACGAGGAATCGAACTCGACACCGGCAAGTGACAGGCCCCGACTTTCTCTTCGGGCCACCGACACTCTCACTGCCGCCCATTCGCTCTCAGCATCAAACAATTCTGAAGATATACCAAAGTCTTCCAAAAGAGACTCCAAAGTTGCCATACTAAATATGGCTTCTCCTCTATCCCCCGGCGGGGGGCTTCTGAATGGCGCCAATAGTCAAGAAGAGTTTCTTTGCATGCGAACAACCTTGCTGCCATCTTTAAAGGATGAGTACTATCGTCTGCCAGAACTTGGAGCAATCTACACTCCAGATGTATTGGTATTCAGAGATGGAAGGGGTGAAGATGTCTTGGATAAGACAGAGAGGTGGTTTGTCAATTGCATTACCGCGTCTATGCTGCGAAGCCCTGAGCTTGACCACCATGAAGAGGGACGGGCCACATATGCAAATGAAAAGGATCGTGAGCTAGTACTGCAGAAAATGAGGATGGTTTTGCGCATCTGTCAGACAAAGGGTATAACTAAAGTGGTACTGGGGGCTTGGGGGTGCGGAGCGTATGGTAACCCCGTCAACGAGGTCGCTGCAGCTTGGCGAAGGGTCCTGATGCCAAGAGAGAAGTGGAAAGGAAAGAAGGCGAATACAAGAGAGACTTGGAATAGCCTGGAAGAGATTGTGTTTGCTATCAGAGATACAGGTATGGCTGAAGCCTTTGCAACCGCCTTCGGAGATGGTCTGAAGCGAGACGCTGAGCTCATCCTGGAGGACGTGGAAGATTCAGAGGAGGACCCAGAACACGTTAAGCGAGAAGAACTTCAAGAACGAATTCAGGCACTGGAGTTACGCATCGAGCGGGTGCAGGTTGGTTTGGATAAACGAGGCTAGGAATGGAAATGGAGGAGGAGAATTGTGAGCGGAGGCGGAGAAATGCAAACGGTCAGACTTGACCAAGGAGCCATGGTTCATCCGCCAACCTTGTTTCCCAGTATCTTCACTTCTCAACATCATGAGCGAAGCTGATAGATGGCATATTTCCCGCCTGGGATATCTGGCTCCATGTGCTTTGTTTCATTGAATGAATATGGTACCTGATCAGGTTTTCCGGATCTTCAACGCAGTGCGCAAGCTGAGAGAGAAGTCCACTCCTGATCGCTCCCACATCCACTTAAAATCCACTTAACATTATCGAAACCGCCTCGGTCAGGGCTTCGCTCCACGAGTGGGGAGGCGGTTGGACTACGGATAACTATCTCCATGGGGTACTCCATCTGGGGTAGAATTTGTGGAGTCCGTGATCGGCTCCCTAGGAGGAATAACCGTTAGTCGTTTGCGGCTTTGCCCCTATTTTGTTTCCTAAAGGTCGTTGCGGAAAGGTCAAAAGTCGAGCACAGAGAAGAAGCGTCGTAGGCGGAGTGGTTTTGCTCAGTCAGTTCTACGATCCCTCTTAAAGTTGGGACATTAGGCTTCTCTTCTACCTCACCTGTCTGTCTGTCTGTCTGTCTGTCTGTCTGTCAGTACTCACTCAATCGAGGTTGACAGCGGTAGCCATGCCTAAGCAGGTCAACGAGCTGGCAAAACTATCAGAACACAAAACGCCCTGGTACAAGGTCGGCTACCTTGTGAAGCTCAATTACATAATCATCAGCTTGGTTCTGTTCTGCAAGTTCAAGTTACGACTCCATCTTCCATTCGTCATCTTGCTAACATACCCCGACCTCCAGCATCTGCGAATGGCTACGATGGAAGCATCATGGGAGGTCTCCTCGCCCTTGACCGATGGAACAGCTTCATGAACAATCCTACAGGTGCCTACCTTGGCTGGATCACTGCCATATACTGGCTCGGCAACGGCATCGGATTCCCCATGGCTGCATGGGTTTCCAATCGCCACGGCCGAAAGCCCGGCATCTTCGTCGGTTATATCTTCCTCATTCTTGGCGTAGGAATGCAGGCAGCTGCGCAGAACGAGAAGACGTTCACCGTGTCTCGACTTTTCGTCGGTATTGCTGCTTCGTGGTTGGGCAACTCCTCGCCCCTCCTCATCAATGAGATAGCTCACCCTAATCACCGCTCCATCGCCAACGCACTCTACATGTGTGGCTGGTACGTGGGAGGGACCGCCTGCGGCTGGGTTACGTTTGCTTGCCGTAACATTCCTTCCAGTTGGTGCTGGCGTATCCCCGTCATCATCCAGGTCGTCCTTCCTGTCATCGCTCTTCCTGGCTTCCTCCTGTCTCCGGAAAGTCCTCGTTGGATGATTAGTGTTGGACACATCGACGACGCTGTCAATGTTCTGGCCGAGCACCATGCCGGCGGTGACCGACAGCATCCTCTTGTTACCTATCAAGTATCGGAGATTGAGAGAGCCATCGCAGCTGAGCGGGAAGCATCTGCAAGTGCCTCCTACCTCGATATGATCAAGACCCCGGGCAACCGTCACCGTCTATTCATCTCAGTCACGCTTGGGATCTTCGCCCAATGGTGCGGTAATGGAGTTGTCTCTTACTATCTTCCTTTAGTCCTTGACTCTGTTGGCGTTACTTCCGTCACCAACCAGACCCTGATTTCTGCCTGTCTTAACGTGTGGAATTTGATGTGGGCTATTGCTTCTGCCGTCTGCGTCGATCGACTTGGACGCCGATTTCTGTTCTTGACTTCAGGGATTGTAATGTGGTGTAGCTTCATCGTCGTTACTGGTTTGAGTGGAGCGTTTGCACAAACCGGATCTTCAACTGTTGGTACCGCTGTTATCCCCTTCCTCTTCATTTTCTTTGCTGGTTACGATATCGCCATGTAAGTTCAGCCCTCTCCTTATGACTTGTTTTGTAAGACTGACCACTCAAAACAGGACTCCATTTCTTACTGCTTATCCTTGCGAGATTTGGCAGTATAGCTTGCGTTCGCGCGGTCTGACGGTGGCCTGGTGCTCGACAGTGGTGGGAATCTTCCTCAACACCTTCGTTAATGCCATTGCTTTGGAGGCTATTCAGTGGAAATACTACATTGTATTCATTGTGATATTGACTCTGCTTGTCATCACAATCTACTTCACTTATCCAGAAACTCGTGGATATACCCTGGAACAAATCGCAGTTGTCTTTGATAGCGAGGATTCAGCAGCTCCCCTTCGTGAGGTGACGGAGAAGTTGGCAGTCCTACATCAAGGGGAAAAGAGAAATGATATAATGGAAGAGTGCAGTGTAAATTAGAGTTTGATCTAATTAACAAAACAAAGCTCCAAGATTTTTTACAACCCGAAGCAAGAGATTCATCGAAATAGCAGTGATCGAGGTTTCCGTTGCGTTGTCTTGTAGGTTAGGTATATGCCAGAAATGTCCCTATCCTGTTTTATTCACAGGCACCACGAAACGTGTATGGGAGATCTGGCTTAACGTAGATGGAACATAAGACTGAGAAAAGAAGGTATCATTTATTATAATAGCTTACATATTCTAAGGTAGGTCTGTTCGATATACTTATGTGATACATCGCTCGACTGGACCATCCCAGGTATTTTAAAGGATCTTTGTCAGGCAAGATGTCAGTTACAGGCACATGTTCACACTAATAGGCATGCAGTTAGACTATATTCTGACAGTCCCTTACACTGAGAGCATCCTGTCCCCACCAACATAGAAATTAGCGTTGGTGTCTGGCGGCCCGCGATTTAGACTGATCAGTCATTTCGTCCAGGTAGATGGTCGGCCAGTGATCCATCTTCTTTGTCTAGTATGATAGAGTGCGATTGATATCATGAATTAACATGGAATTTCGGCATACGCAATCTATCCAGTTGTTTAGAAACAGTAACATAAGCGTCTATATATAGTATTTATTATAGCTAGTGCCTTAAGTAATAAGTCTCTCTATTTCTTTAATAGTCTAAATAGGCTCTTTAATTATAATAATAATAAAAAGATATATTTTACTCTTAGTCTTATATATTTTAATTACTAATTAGTATTATAATATATAATTAAAAAGTAGCTTATTCTTTATAACTTAAGTAATAATAAGTTTATTATCTTTAAGTTAATTTACTTTTCTTATAATATGCTTAATAAGCAAGTATTATAGATAAGTAAGTATTATAAAAATCCCTTACTTTATATCTTTATTATTTAATCAGTTATTTCTCAATAACCCAATATATTACAGTCTTTAAATAAAGCTAGAATCCTTCTTACTCTTTAAGCCCTTTAAAATAACTCAAATCTAAAGACTCAATATACTATAATAATTTATAAGGTAAACTATTAACATACTTAATAAGTAAGTAAGCCAGATAAGTAAGTAAGCTAAAAATGCCTTAATCTATATTATCTCTATTTAATTAATTGATTCTTAATCACTTAATATATTATAGTCTAATTATAAAGCTAGAATGCTCCTTGCTTTTTAGGCTCTTTAAAATAATCTAAAACTATATATCCAATGCACTATAGAGATATATATAGTTAATTATTATAATTTAAGTCATTAGCAAAAGGGTATCTAGTCTTAATACAATATTATTCTGAATTTATATAAGTTATCTAATCTAGAAAAAGAGATCCTTATTTACTTTATTCTTAACTTAGCTTTATAAGGATTATCTCTCTAGCTATATAATAGTAAAGATATAGCTAATTAATTACTTATTAACTATAATATATTATTAGTTAGTATATATTAAGCTTATAACTTTATTAAGTAGTACTTAGATCTTAAGATATATTTCTTTTATAGATATAATTACTAAAGAGCTAAATATAAAGACTTAATAATTATCTATAATTAATTCTTATTATCTCTTAATCCTTAATAGTTATAAAAGTTATTACTTTATTAAATTTAAGAGCTATTATAAGTAAAAGAAGATTAACTTATCTAGCTTTATATACTATCTTATTTATCTTATTTACTTTAGCCTCTTAATATTAAGTACTTTAATAAATTAAAGTAAGCTTATAGTTAAGAAATAAAGTAATTAATTAGATACTTTATAACTTATATTTTAAAGACTAAGTTCTTTCTAGCTTTCTATATAGTATATAAAGCTACTATAATAGAAAGAAATATTAAGAGAGCTTTTAAAGAAGCTAGCTTTATTTCTCTTAACTTAGAAACTATAGTCTTAAAGCTTAATATATAGCTATAAACTCTAATACTTACTAAGGAGAAGGCTAAACTCTCTATTCCTTAGGTCTTAAGGACTTTAAAGACTATAATTAAGGCTAGATCTCAGTCTAAATACCTTAAAAGATAAATTAAAAAGTATTAAAGTAGCTCCTTAGAGTTAATTCTTAAAGCTCTATAGTCTCTTATAAAAGAAATAAAGGTTATTATATATAAGATTGCCTTATTAATAGCTAAGATTAAGGATCTTTAAAAAGTAAATAATATATTAAGTCAGTATTAGAAAGCAAAAAGAACTAAACTATAGAAAAGAGAGGTTATAATAATAAAGAAAGGAAGGTAAGTAATTAATTAAATAGATATAGATATATAGATAGTAGCCAAATTATTAAGGAGTAGTAATTAATAAAGATTAGTTAGATTAGATATTTAGTACTATAGTATTTATAAATATAATATAAGGATCTATTAAGTAGTAATTAAGATATCTAAGAAAGAGTATAGTAAGTAGTT
>QUZF01000062.1:248-15510 GCA_003693555.1 Coccinonectria pachysandricola | reverse complement strand
ACTTTCCTTCCATCTATCTAAGCTTCGATTGGTCAAAACGCCCTTTGTGTCATTGCATGATATCTCTGGTTCAATACTAACTGTCACACTGAGCCTTGGAACAGCTAAGTAGATCTATTAACCCCAGTCTCGGGTAATCATCGGGGACAGATCGCTAAGCTTCCGTTACATACTGCGCTCTAACCGGTATGACTATTTCCATTAGTCTCATCCTCTTACAATCATGATCTAACATTGAAGCACTAAGTTAGCTGGCTGTTACCTTAATTATATAGTTTTGTCGTCGGATTTTATCAACCTAGTTTATCCTAGAGGAGACGTTGGGGGGCTTTTATACTCGTTATAATTTGGTATACAATTAATACGAGATAGTGATAACGTTAAGTCAACCCACCCACTAACTGGCCACCTCTGGTAGCCGGCCACCCCCAACCACTTGTTTTCCATCTATCTAGATATAGTCTCTATATTGTAACTCTGCTATATCTTTATAAGGAATTTTCCTACAAACTTAATTTTATACTTATTTGAATTACTATGACTTATTACATTAAACAAGATCTTTAAAATGTACTTTATAATATTGTATATAGTATATTAATTAGAAAGGCTGCCTTACTTTATTAGATACCTTAATAGACTCTAGGTAATTATTTATATAGAAGTATGCTATATAAAGAAAGTTATAAAAATCAGTAAAAATTATTAAAGATTTAGAAATAGCTTCTCTACTACTAGGTCCTTATTTAATAGTTACTAAGAGTCTCTATAAGTTATAATTAGCTCTATAGGTTTATTAAGGAAATCCTTAAATATACTAAAAGCCCTTATTATATTGGTAAGTATTAGATTAAGGCTTTTCTATACTATAATCTAGAAATCAGTACTATTAGAGACAAGAGAATTAATTTAGTATATTTTAATAGTATAACTACTAAAGTTATTAAGGGTTTCTTTATACTTATTGCAATACTAACTATTAAAGCAATCTTAGCTTATAATTAATATAATATAGATAAAATAGATATTATAGAGAGCTAAGGCAGCAATAGGCTTATACTAGAAAGCTTAGAGAAGAAGCTAGCTATTATTAAATAGCTAGGATTATACTTTTAGATAATTATTATTAAGTATATCTTAGCTATTAAGTTATTAATCTTACCTTTAGTAATATTTAGAGATAAAATAGTTTAATAGCAATAATTTCCTAATAAAATAAGCCCCTTTAAAGATTGGCATTTCATAGCCTCTAAAAAGGGCTGGACCACTTATCAAATTGCATTAAATTGGCTTGTCAATATATTTATTCCTTAGATAAAGCCTATAGATGCCTTATAACCTAGGCTACTTCTTCTAGATAGCTATAGCAGTTATATAATCAATGACTTTATATTTAAATACTTTAGAAATAATATTTATATCCTTTTCTTACTAGTATATATATTATATATATTACAGTCTCTTGATATTGCTATATTTAGCCCTCTTAAGGCTGCCTATTATAAAGAGATTACTAATTTAACTTATAGTATAGATCTTAATAATATAATAGCTTTTAATAAGATTAGCTTTCTCAAAAGCTATACTAAGGCAAGAGAGACTACTATTATAGTAAAAAACATTAAGGCTATATAGAAAGCTTCCAGGATATAGCTAGTTAATCTATTAAGGCCCCTTTTAAACTCAATAGTTAATAAATAAGTCTTATATCTAGTTATACCTAAAAATATAATATTTATTGACTTAGAAGTTATTATTAATATACTAAAGTTATCTTCTAATCTTTATTACTCTCTAAATTATATTTTTAATACCTTAGGACTTATACTATAAGCCTAACTAATAATAAGGAAGATTAGTATAGCTTTAGACTACTATAATACTATAGCAATAGCTTAGAATATATAAATCAGGCATTTAGATTATTAAATTAAGGAATTACAATCTAAATAGAAGAAGAAGGTCACTATAGACCTTAATATATAATTTATATAAGTCTCTAATATTCTCTAGCTTTGAGAATATATATATAAGCTCTTAGACCTGCCTAGAACATCAGCGAAAGTCAGTGCAATAAAATTTGAAGATATATGCATTGAATGGCAGCTTTACTAGCTAGTTCTGAATTTTCTATATTTTTAATGTATTGCATTGTAGTCAAATTGAATATCATAATATTTAGTCCTGTTGTATTGAATGGTATTGAAGGTGGCCAGCTTCTGGGGGTGGCCAGTTAGTGGGTGGGTTGACTTAGTGGATTTAGATAAAGATAGTCCAAATATACCTTTTGACTAACTTAACTTGTGGTACTTATGCCTAACATAACTTATTTTTTTAGCATCACGAAAATCTTGCCCAACATGGATAGATTGAGGCGTACCCCCCTATAGAAAAGACAGGTAGGGCCATAGAGCCTACTCGAGAATGGGTTGTACAATTGTTAAGGCAGACCCTTAGCTAGGCCGCTGCTGAATTGTAGCCTTATCATACCAAGGCCACGATAGTGTTTATTAGAACTAAACTCACCCATGATACTTAAATATCTATACCCTCAAACCCTTGGCCAAAGTTATTGTTTGGTACCGGATGATGAAACTGAAGTGACACGTGGATAAGCTCACAATACTTAAGACTGAGATAACGGAAGCCTCGGAGCCCGTTGGAGACCCACAGTTATTTTTCTTGGTATCCGTATCCCGACAACCAAGTTCGGGAACAAGTTATACACCGAATACCGAGCCTACCAGGGTGAGGGTAAAAAGATATATCAATGCGTAAGAGTGCGTTAAATTGAAAGAATCTGTCAATTCTTTTATCAGTTTATTATTTTAAACAAATTCTGTATTATAAAGACTCAGAATGCCGGTGGATGAATTTACTGCTAAGCAGCCATACCTGCCTGGTGTGGCCGCTGCTTTAGCCCATATGCCTGACAATCCTCCTTGGAGGACCTACGAAGAACTCTGCGCAACTCGCAAGGAATTGGATGTGATGTTCAACACCACCAAGGACGCTCTTCTATCAGACCCCGAGCTCAACATAGAAGACCGCGTCATTCATGGTTTTACGGGAGACATTACTGTTTCTATTGTCACCTCAACAGCCCGAAAGGGCACTGGTTTGAAGCCGGGCGTTCTCAATATTCATGGCGGCGGCATGATTTTTGGCGACCGCTTCCTCGGCCTTGAAAAGTTCGCTCAGGTCGCCAAAGAGCTTGATGCGGTGGTAGTCTCAGTCGAGTACGGCCTTGCCCCCGAGAACAAAGGCACTGCACTCGCTGAAGACTGTTACGCCGCGCTTAAATGGTTTGCAGAGCATGCTGTAGAGCTTGATGTTGATCTAGAACGGCTTCTGGTTACGGGAGGATCGGCCGGCGGTGGACTTGCCGCTGCGACGGCACTGTTGGCGAGAGATCGGGGTGGACCAAAATTGTGTGGCCAGGTGCTTATTTGTCCAATGCTTGATGACCGGAACACAACTGTCTCAGCAACTCATTACGAAAAAGAACGGGGCACATATTCCACTTCTGATAATCGACAAGCTTGGGAATGCGTGCTGGGTGATCAAGTTGGCAAGGATGGTGTCAGCCTATATGCTGCACCCGCAAGAGCTATAGATCTTTCCCGTCTCCCGCCTACTTTCGTCGACGTTGGTGGTGCAGAACCATTCAGAGATGAGGCTGTGGCATATGCCCTGAGGCTGTCGCAATGCGGTGTCATCACTGATCTCCATGTCTGGGGTGGTGGGAGCCATGGCTTTTCAGACATGTTTCCAGACCTTGCATCGTCCAAGGCGGCTAACCAGGCGGTGCATGACTGGGTGCGTAAGGTTTTCGCAGGAGACTTGGCAGTTTGATGGATTTTGATCTTCATTTATGACTTATTAGTATATAATTGTTGGTCCTCTAAAAGAATTATGCTATCAGTGTGATGGTTATGGTTGCCAACAGGTAGTCCTAGCAGTGCTTGGGTTTGTGTTGGCAGAACAACTAGGTCGTCGGTCTGAGCAAAGGGTAGTTATCACATCTGATAATGTATTCAAGAGGTGTTGAATGTAATCAAGTTGTATTGAAAGCTGGATAGCTGTGAGAGTACCTTAAGAGTACTTGAACTAATCTTATATACTAAATAAGTGAGGTTTGGATCGTAGCTTGTATCATGATCTAACAGGTTGGAAATTTATGAGGCCCTTCTAGGTATGTGAAACGTGCATATACCCTTGTTATAGTTGTAATAGATAGCCTACTTAATGGGAAGGGAAGGACTACTAAACGTCAAAGCAATGCCTAAGATGAAAGAACTAAAGAAATTATATAAGGAAATAAAGGATAAACTGGAATATATTTACATGAAAATGGGACAATACTATAATTAGAAAAGGATTAAGGACTAATCTTTAAGAAGAGAGACATAGTCTATATATTTACTAAAAAACATTATAATAAAACAATAAAATAAGAAACTTAACTATAAGTATATTAGACTATACAAGGTACTTAAAAAATTGCAATAAATAACTATAAACTAGACCTGCTATCAAAAGTCAGGCTCTACCTAGTTTTTTATATCTCACTACTAGAAACTGTAGAAGATACAACCAATGCCAATGTATACAAAACACATAAAGATAAAGTGAAAGCACTGGAAAACAAACATATCATGCAATGAATCCTCGATAATCAGAAAATCAATGGAAAAACGAAATATTTGATTAAATAGAAGAAATATTTAGAAGACGAAACGACATGGGAACCCGCCAAACACCTCAACCACGCCTAGCTACTTCCAAGGAAGTACCTCCAACAAAAGAAGGATCGAGTTCCGACCCCACGAGCGAGTCAGGATTAAAACCACCCCAGTCGATAGCGTCCGACGCCCCGGCGATCTGGGCCTCTAACGAAGCAAGAGAAGTTACTTTATGGACCGACATATTGATTAAGATGCTGTGGGGCGGCTACACGTCCGACTAGTTCGCGCAGTCAAGGAGATAAGAAAGAACATGCAGCACGGTTTGATCGGGCCAACTGTTGATATGTAAGTACCGTGGGCACTACGCCTAAGCGAAATGGCGACCTAAATATCAGGCTAAATGAAGGCAAATTCCATGATGCGGGGCATGGTTTTATTCTTGGTGAACATAGGCAGCTGGTAGGATGTCAACGTGAAGGAAATTAGAGCAACAAGTTTTTGTTGTCCAGACAATTTCAAGCGGTCTCCAACTGATGATATGGTTTGGAAAAAGCGATAGAAACCTCAACGATTACACAATTAAATAATTAATTCTAGATAGCTTTTGCCTTTATACCTGCTGATCAACAAGTGAATTTACAAACTTGTCTAAGATGAAAGCCCGGATGCGTACAGGCCTTTTGTTGAATAGAATATTGACTAGTAGACCGTCCATATGTGATCAACTCGCTGGCCAGACCAGTGATGGTACCCTGTCCTGCCATTGCGGTATTTTGGGAAAACTTCCATCAGTCTCGCGGTTAGGGTCAAAGTAGTAGTAGGAGAACAGCTGATAAGACCAGCCGAGAGAGCCCTAATCTAGCCTAACCTCACCCCAAACTGTCTCTGCTCAATGCAATAAGCCATCGTCTTTCAGCTGTTGAACATACTTCCAATAGCGCGGCACGGTTGATTTGCGCATCTGACGGCCCCATTTGATAAATATAAAACAGACTCCAATTTGAACCATGGCAGTAAAAGCGGCGACCAAAAATGCATTCTGATAGCCCATATTGACCACCCAGGGAGTTATCCTATTAGGCAGGTTTGAATTAGTAGGTGGATGAGGTTAAGAGGTAGAAGAGGACGAAAACACAAACTTACCCGTAGCTTACCGCGAAACTCATTGTATTCCTGATTAGAATCACAGTTACAATGGCGTCTGCGCCAAGATCCCGGTACGAATCGATGCAGTAGCTGACAGGCAGCTGGCATCCAATAGTAATGGACGCCCCCAAGCAGCCCATTGCAAAAACCATACCAAACCAGTGAATCTGGCGTGCAGCCCCTACACCCCATAAGATCAGCGCGCCGGGCATAATGGCCAGCATGCCGATATAGAGCCATAGGCGGTGCTCGGGTTCCATAATGCCGTTATTGCGCCGGGCCTTCCAGAGAACGAATCGATCTCCGAGGGGACCAGAGTAGTAGGCCCTAAGAGGTAGTGGTTAGTAAACTCACGATGCAATCGTCGTTTTGGTTACTTACCCAATGAATACCCCCACAAGACATGCCACATATGACAGCCCAACAATACTTGCAGAGAAGTTATATGGGGGTGCTGATAGGATGAGAGACGCGGTGCCATTTAGGATGTTAAAGAAGCAGACCACAGCGCCATACATAAAACCGGAAAAAACAACACCTGGGAATGAAAAGTAGACGAAAGGTCGAATTACCATGCCCTTCAATGGTACCTGGCTCTTTAGGTCTTGTTGGCGAAAAAGCTTGATTCTATCAAGGAAAGACTTGTTCGATGCCTGTATTTCGCCGTTACTTGTATCTATGTGGACTGCGCTCTGGATGTAAATGGCCTTCTCTGTGTCGGAGGGACTGCCGCCGATAGCAGCTTCAACCTTCAGGTGTCTCTGGTCCGATTGGTCTGGCTCAGGAGCCAAGAGAGCTTCACGGTGGTAGTTGGTCTCCTCCATGCAGAAGAGAGTGATGAGAAAAGCACCGCCGTTGAAGATCGCGCACCAGTGCTATTAATTGGGTTATTTCCCGGTCATGCTTTAGTAGGGGAATTTTTAGGACGAGACTTACGAGAACCCATTGCCAGCCTTGGCCATCATTAATAAAGCCAGAAATAATTGGTGCTAGAAAGTTGCTTCCGGCTAAGAACAGAGCATAGAGCCCTACGTATGTGCCTCGTTCGTGAGTAAAGTACTGTTAGGCAGGTCAGTCATTGGATGGATGGTAAACGCTACATCCTGTTACTTACAACGTCTGCGATTGAGATTTCACATAGTGACTCAATAGGTGCCCCAATAATGCCCTGGATAACCTTATTGGCAATCCACTGACCCTGGCTCGTTGCGTGGGGACACCAGATCATCGTTCCCTGAAACAAACATGGTCAGCAACTTGGAGCAGCACCGTACCGCGTGTGCGAGTTGGGTCTAACCATGGTTCCCAGCAGAGAGAGTAGGTACACCGGGCGCTTGCCATACTTTTGAGCCAAGGGTTGCCAAATTAAGCAACCCCAGCCTAAAGTAAGAAACATATAGCCGGTTCCAGAATTCAAGTCCCCAACGGTAAGATCTGTCGCTGCCGAGATAGGCACAATGACAGAGTAGATGGCAGCCGAAGCAATGCCGACTGCAAGACAGTAGCTGTAGAAAGAGGCTCCATCATTAGCAAGAGCATTTAGTAGATTGGGGGGGTTTATTGCTACCACTTACACGCAGAGACAGAAGAGAAGTAAGTTTTTTCTCCGGAAGCTCCAATTCAATGGATCGTCGGGGTCGTTGGAGGGCGCTGGGACAAGTACAACGTCGCAGTTGCCGCCCTTGACGTGACGGGATTGCATGGCACCATCTAAATCAACCAGATGGACGGTACCCGGGATGAAATCCGGCAAAGGCCCTGAGGCTGTTGCTGGACAATCCATGGCGCGTTTACTGTCCATATATGGTGAGCTCTACTAGAGATAGGCCGTGAGTTTAGGAAAATGCTCAGAAGAGTATAGAGTAGAACAGGCGGGATACAGTGATATTGGTTGGTTGGCATACAATTCTACTGGGCTACATCTATGATTTAAATACAAACGCCGTTGATTGCAATCTAAGACCTCAAAGTTGGCGTTGAGATCTGAAATCGTCTAGATTCCCAGAAAGCTTATCAGTAACTATCTCAAAACACCAGGCTTGCGTAGACGGCATGATCATGTGCCATTCTAGAGGCTCCCTGTCGTGAGTTGACCAAAGCCACGATCGGGTGCCCTTAGTGTCTGGTATAAACCAATGCCAGATAATTGCGAAGTGGGGACGGTCTAAACATTGAGGGATAAGAAGAATAAGTCCATGGCTAAAAGGACTAACTTAGGCCTTGCAAGGCTTCTCCAGGATATGGCGCCGGTAGCCTATCAGGGACAATTGCGAGGCACCGACCAATGGGTTGAGATTGCGAGAGAAGACTGCCTACAGTACGATAGGCAAATCAATCAACACTCTGGAACGCCGGAATATCTCATTGCCTTTCGGATATGCGACCCAAAGGGTGCCGGGCTGGTTCACTTATTATCAACGACAGCGAGATACCGTTACCATTAGATAAGGCAAAGGAGACCCTCTGGATCTCGAGGTTTATAAAGACAACTCGGAGCCAAGTTTCGCAGAGAATCAAATCTGCGACCTCACTACTCGATTTCGCTCCGATTACTCCAGCCCCCTTGTCAATCCTTTTATCTCCAAAACTCCAATGGCGGCCATTGCTACACCTGCCTGGGAGGCCAAGGCAGAGATATGCCGCAAGATTCTCAGAGACTCACTAAACCAAGACTGGCTGTTGTCTCCCGAGGAGTTGCCACCCGCTGGCCAACTAGACGTCTCGGCTTTTATAGAGTCATGCAAGCGACTGACTCCCCGTGAGCTGGCCCTGACACAATCTAGTGCTGTCGACCTAGTCGGCCAGATGGCGGCAGGAACCCTCACTGCTTCTGAAACCGTCACGGCCTTTCTAAAGCGCGCACACATTGGCCATCAACTTACCAACTTTGCGACTGAGTTTATGGTCAAAGAGGCCCTGAGTGCCGCCGCCGAACTGGATGACTACTTTAAAGCCACCGGAAAGCTCAAAGGTGCTCTGCACGGCCTGCCCATCTCGGTCAAAGAGCACATTGGGCTTCAGGGCCGCATTTTACATTCGGGCTACGTTGCCTGGATCGACAATGTGGCGCAAGAAGATGCCCTCTTGGTCCAGCTCTGCAAAGCAGCCGGCGCAGTCTTCCATGTTCGGACCAACGAGCCACAGAGTATCATGGTAAGCTCCAGGGTTCCTTGCGAGATATCTCCGCCGGATGTCCAAGCTAACGGGTCAGCACATTGATTGTAGCAACCCAATCTATGGCACCACGGTAAACCCCCATAATCGAGGCCTGACCTGCGGCGGCTCAAGCGGTGGTGAAGGCTCATCGCTGGGCCTGCGCTGTGCGGCTCTGGGAATTGGTACGGACATCGGTGGCTCGGTCAGAGTGCCGGCAGCATTCTGTGGCGTGTACGGCCTGCGTACTACGGCCCTGCGCAATCCGTACAAAGGAGTCCTTCTTGCCGGTGAAGGACAGGAGAGTGTGCGCTGCGTCATTTCACCGCTGGCGAACAGCGCAGCGGATTTGAACCTCTTTCAGCATGCAGTTCTTGACCAGGAGCCGTGGGAAGAGGAGACTTCACTGGTGCCTCTGCCGTGGAAGAGTGTTACACCGTTCCAGCCGGAGCAGCTTACAATTGGTGTCATGTGGGATGATGGGTAACTTTCTAAAACAAGCAACGGCGTGAGACTTGGATGAATTCATCTGACAGTTACTAACTGACCTGGCCAGACTTGTACACCCACATCCACCAGTCACCCGAGCCCTCAGACATGCCGTCTCCAAGCTGAAGGAAGCTGGCGCCAAGGTAGTCGACTTTGAGCCCTACGACCACCAAGAAGGATGGGACATTATTTCAGCTCTCTACTTCCCCGATGCGGCAGACACACAGAAAGAGCTCCTAGCTAAAGGCGGGGAACCGATAGGCACCCTGACAGAATGGATCTTCGCCGTCACAAACACCAAGTCCATCTCTGTAGTTGAAAACTGGGCGTTCAATGTGCGCCGAGACGCGTACCGAGACAAGTAGGTGCTATCATCGATGAGGCAAGAGGCTGGAAATTGTTGCTGACAAACGTGTCCAAAGGTATCACCGCATCATGAAGCAACGAGGCGTTGACTTCATTCTCTGCCCTGCATACATCGGCGCCGCAGCGAAATTGGGATGCGGGCAGTACTTCCACTACACTTCTATTTGGAACATCCTGGACCAACCCGCCGTCACCTTCCCAACTGGAGTCAAGGTGGATCCGAAACAAGACCTCATCGAAAAGGACTACCAGCCGCGTTCTGAGCAGGATGAGCGAGAGTACAACAAATGTAAGTGCATTTACACTTAGCCCAAGCAGAAGGCCTCAAGAGGAAGCACATTTTAACGCATTGAAACTCGCAGACGTTCCTGAGACTTTTTCGGGTGCTCCTATTGGTCTACAGATCGTAGGGAAGCACTTCCGTGACGAAGAGACAGTGGCAGCGGCTGAAATGGTGTCGAGGATTGTCCAAGGATGAGAGCTTGGTTTCAGGGAGGCTAAGAGTGAGTAGCGTATTAGTTACCAAGTCGCCGCTACACGACTCAGCATCAACTTAGCAAGGGTGCGTCCCCTCAATAGGTGCCATATTGATAAGGATGACCAAAAAACCAAGCTACCTCTAGTTGCGTGTGACGGGAGATGTGCATTGGTTGGTTTCTCACCTGTCGCGATGTGGGTCCATATACCAAGCTCTGATTGGCTCGCTCTACATCTACCCTGACAGACAGAGGAAAACGGTAAGCATCGCGTTATCAGTACTCGTGCGTGGAAAGCTTATATTGCTTACTTACCAGAGCGACTATACAAGACCATTCGCACACACATAAATAGGCCACTTTACGGCCTCATTAGATAGATTCTACAAGGCACTTTCATCTACTCAAGTTATCCCCACAATTTCTACCTCGTGACCATTAGCGAAACGCAACTTCACCTTAATGACTGGGGCCCTTCGCAGTAAGGACTATAGGAATTACCCTGAGAAAACTGTAATTTATACGCGCAGTCTGTCTCAAGCGAATTGAAGACGTTGCAAGTGATGGTCCATTGAGAGCCGAGTTTTAGGCGGCCTTATCAGTATAGCAACAGTCCTTCTGATTACCAGAGACACAAGCTCAATACAAGACACCCTGTTCAAGGTGGGGCTTTCACTACAACTTAGTCAGTCATCCACTATCTACCCCGACCTCTCGGTAACGCCCGTACGTCCGTCATGGATGATAAGGAGATCATGCCAGCCAAGGTTCAGATAACAAGCTTAACTATAACGTCGCGCCGCTCCAAGCAGACACTTCTCGTTCGGATCGACCTCACGCAACCAGGCTCTGCTCTACGGTCTCTGACAAAGCCCAAGACAAGCCTCGACAGATCGACAGGAAGGAATTAGCTTAGAGGACACCATGCCTAGCGTCGGTTTGCGGGCCAAGACCGGATGCTTTACATGCAAGTTACTCCTGCCTTCCAACTGCCCACAAGTCACACGCCACGCGATGATTCACACTGGACACTAACCGCCTCATAGGCAGGAGACGCAAGGTAAAATGCGGCGAGGAGCGGCCGTCGTGCCGCAATTGTTCCGCCTACGGTCGTCATTGTGTCTGGCCAACATCAATTGATCTCTGTGACCGACGACATCGTACTCATGCAAGCCAACCTCGTTCGTCCCCACGCAGTCAAGGCTCCAGCGCGGTCGCTCGGTCAGGGGATGTTAAACTGCACTTAAAATTGCCTGGCAAAGCAACAATTTCGCCGTCGACCAAAGCCCATTGCACATTACGCCCACCTCCTGGACGCTGGCTATTCCACTCGGCCGTCGAGCATGAGCTCTCCTATCACTTCCTCAACTACTTCCTCTCGGTCATCTTCCTACCGACACGCAACTTAAAGCACTACATGCAGTACGAATCAGAGCTCATCCACATGATGATGCACAGTAAGAGCGTCAAGAACGCTGTCCTAGCTTGCTGCGCCTCCAGTAAATTCATCCTCATTGATGACAGTCGATACAAGACCCTTGCCCTCCAATACTACACCCTGGCTGTGCAAGAAGTGAATCGAGAATTGGCCGGGCTTCCCTCACACCCCAAGGGTCCTGAAGACTCGCTGTTGACAGCAGTAGTCTTCTTGTACATTCACGATGTGCGTAGTCAGCCGTCTGTCACCGGATCGTCAACCCACGTTAACACTGCAGTGGCTGATACTAACTCTGCTTTGCAATAGATCTGGGGATCTCATACAGACGTCGATCCACGGAATCACGTTGCTGGCGCCATGACGTTGCTCGACTTGCGATACAAGCATGGGACTTCTTCAGGCTCCAGTGCACGAGCATTCGATCGCATCACGGTAGAAAGCGTGCTATATCAAGCCTTTCTGCTTTCCATGCGGAGACCGTTCGCGCCCGACTTTCACATTGACTTCAACTTTCTTACACGCGCAGAAACTTTTCTACGTTCAAGTCATCTACTAGATGCATACTCAAGTCCCGTCCTAGGCGTGCCGACCTCACTATATCGCCTTATTTTGAAGATGCTCAAGTTCCACAACTTGCTAGAGCAACCGAGTGCGGATGACCTCGCTCTATTGGTATCGGAAATGGCGGGCTGGGAAACCCTGGTCATGCACCGGGATGTAACCCATCCCTCGTCACTAGTGATACCCAATTCTAACGAAGACGCCGTTGATCTCCTGGTCCTCACATCATCGCTACTTCTAGATTGGATCGTAGCATCATTCAATTCGCAATCCCGAGTCGATGTTCTAGATCCTTTGGGAGTTGCCGTCTCCCCGTATGGTAGCAAACACGAAGCTTCTACAAAGCTGTTCCGATGGCAGCTTGATCTCTGCCTATCTATCCTGCGACGGCCTAGGGACGTAGAGAAATGGAGCTCCTGTTTTTTGGCGGCTTGGCCTATACTGATCATTGGTTATGCTGTCAGCGCCGAGGAAGACATTACACTGATCAAGCAGGTACTACAGCGCATGCGCCAGCGTCTAGGTTATGGTGAGACTCAGAGAATCTTACGGGAGTTAGAATTTGTGTGGAGCTCAAGGAAAAGGGCTCAAGTAAGCATTTAAACACAAATTGAAGGCCTTTGAGCCTAGCTTGGCATATTGGTAGTCTGGAATAGCCTGAGGCACATGAGTATCACAACTTAGAATAGAAGAGAAGACATACCTTTGGATCAAACATTAAGACCTCGGAATCCCACTGTTCGTAGTACTCCTGGGATTTTTCTATGGCACCAGAGCATAGCTCCTCGTGCTCCGAATCAATCGGATGTCTCACCAAAGACGCTGCAGTATCTACGGTCACAGGAAACATCGCCAGTGGGGAGTCCATCTGTTATTTGGGCACACGTGAACCGGGCCTACGATGTTTACCTAGCGCCTCAGGCTGCGATGACCGCTAGATAGTAATATCCACAAACTCCTTGAAACCTCTCGTCCTGGTTATAGAGCCTGGCCTTCCATCTTCCTCTTGACTTAGATCATGGAACATGCGGTCGGTTTCCTGATCAAGTCAGACTCAAAGTTGGTAACTTATAAACTGTTCGATTACGATAGCTCTCGCGACACTGGCCTAGGAAATTAGGAGTGTAGTGTAGATGGGCAATAACTCGCAGACTAATGAGACATCCTTTGCGACAACCCAGGCAACGATATTGACATCCCGATAAATAGACACCACGATCCATATTATTAAATATATGTGTACTCATTCAGTTATGTAGATACTTAATTCACTAGCTTTCAATCACACTTGATTACATTCAATACCTTTGAACACATAATTAAAAGTGACACCACCCTTTGCTCAGCACGACAACCTGATTGTCCTTGAACTACCTCGAAATGCAACGATGTGCCATAAGCAAGTCGATTGCCTACGGATAGAAGCTGCCGGGTGACTGATGAAATGGATGTTTCGCTTCTTTACATCGGTGCAAGGTGTCCGGAAGAAAAGATCACGACGCAGTTAACCGACACTCAAAAAGCTAAGATGCGACAATAGAAGTCCTTGGAATTTCTTGAGAAACTTAAGTGCCTATATTTCACAGATATACCGCAACGCGATGAGGATCACAAGAGGGAGAGTTCAATATAGCCAATCTTAAGGCTAGTAACTATCAATGCCTTCACGGAGCGAAAACTCGTCGCTCTGTCCTATACATTGAAGCGACCTCCGGAAGAAATTGGCACTCCCTACAGTGGCTATATGGTTCAATATAATGGTTCTGGTGAAGTGGTGCTGTCTTCTGTAAGGGATACAAGTTTTCTGTCGCATAAGGAGGTACATGGAATATGTTTCTGTTAACTATCTCTGGATTGATCAACATTGCATCCAGTAACAAGAAGTACAGGCGAAAGAAGCGGGCATGCAGGCAATGGACCGAGTTTATAGCCTGAGCAAGAGCCCGGTTACCTTACTATCGGGTACCGTTGAAACCTCGGATCAGCTACAGTTGCTTAGCGAGATTCTCTCTGTCGACTCTGTGGTGCGATGGGAGGACCATTATTGGCTATTGCTATCAACGACTTAGCAGAGGGCTCTATATTCGCTTCATTCTTGAACTACATCATATCGGATACTTTGCTCTTTAGAGGTTAGACATACCAAGAAAACTATTGCCCTTGAAAAGAAATGAAACTACTTATTAACTATTCTACAACCTTCGATATAAAGAAGCTACCTTACTATTTTTTGGGTCTTTTGATAGGGAACTATGTATTAGTTTACCTTTCCTAGCTTAAGAGTTCTATCACTTACTCATGATTAGGCATGCACTTCTTGCCCTAAAACAGCTTAAGGCAAGGCTAGACTCGATAGTCCTATTAATCTTGCTTATTCCAATAGCAATCATATATAGCAGAATATTGATTAGAGTAAGGAAATGCTATAGTAAATATTTGTTTTCTTTATTTTTATAATATATACTTATGGCATTTTTAATCTAGAGTTCTATATTGTTAAACTATAGCTTATAATAATATACTTAATAAGTAAGTATTATAGATATTAAACCAAAGCCTATAGTTTCAAATTAATATAACTATAACTTATCTTTAATTAATTAAGTTAATTAAGTTATAATCTCTCTTAACTTACTTTCCCTTATTTTTAGATATTAAACTTTAAATTATTCATATTTATAATATATTTTAGTCAAATAACTCTCCTTCTATTTATTTAAGCTTTAATTAGTTAAAATGCCTTTTATATTACTGTTAAACCGCAGCTTGTGGTTTCAAATTGACATATGTCTTCAATTGATTAAATTGTTCAGTTGATTGATCTGTGTTCTTCTCTTGACCTGCTTCCCCTCATTTTGGGTATTTAACCTTGCGCTATTCCTGTTCATGACGTGTTCTGGTCAGATGACTTTCCTTCCATCCATCTGAGCTTCGATTGGTCAAAA
>QUZF01000060.1:183730-226122 GCA_003693555.1 Coccinonectria pachysandricola | reverse complement strand
TTCTTAGTATTTTAATAACTATTTTCCTCTCTATTCTTACCTCTTTTATTTACGCAATAGCTTTTACTTTTACTATTCTTTTTAGAACTATTTAGCATTCTCTTTAACTTGCTATAGCTTTATCTAGTATTATAAGTATCGAACTATAGCTTATAGTTTCAAATTAATATTTATCTTTAACCAATTAAATTAATTAAATTATTTAATTAATTAATCTCTATTCTTCTCTTGACCTACTTCTCCTTATTTTGGGTATTTAATCTTATACTATTTCTATTTATGATATATTCTAGTTAGGTAACTTTCCTTCTATCTATCTGAGCTTTGATTAGTCAAAATGCCCTTCATATCATTACATGACATCTCTGGTTCAATATATTGTGACAGAACCTGGGATACCCTCGCTCTAGTAAAACTAACCCAATACATTCATTACTTACTAAAAGGCATAGTCAGGCCAGGATTGCCCTATAAGGGATAGATGCCACTCGTTTATATAGATCTACTGCAGGCCCAGTAGATCACTCTAAGCAATACAACTACACTTATCCCCATTCATTATGTCACTAGTAACTACACAGTCAATCTGTCACTGAGCTAAGCACTCCGATGATTATGGAAGAGGTGCGGTAGCATAGCATGTGCCCCATATTTGTGGAACCCGCCAATAAACAGTGAGAATCTGATTCCAGCTGACAGTACATGTCCCATATTCAAGGATGCCACCAATAGCTAGGGAGGATTGGTTCCCTGCTCTTATTGGCGGCGGTAGTATGCCCCTCATTTAGGAAATAGGCCAATAGGTTTGTGGCAGAAGCGCCTGCCAAGTATGTTCAAGGCTGTGTGGCGTGAAGGCTCCGAATATTCACCTCACCCCCAGGCGCACCAACTCCCATAGAACCAGCAATATTCGCGCAATAATGGCGCCAAAAAGCTCTGCCTCCTTGCGATTCTCTGACATTGTCAATATCCAAACTTTCGAAATAGACAAGCCTCACCGAAAACGAAGGAAAACATCCACAGAGACGATGGCAAAGCTTGTCAGCAACTTCAATGGCGAACAGGTCACCAAGGCCATGTTGAAGGACGCAGCGAAACTCTTCAGCGAAAACTACGGCGTCTGGGGTAGTAGGGGACCTGGGAAGCCTGGTGAATATGTCCTCGTCTCTGGTCTATGAGTGCGCCGCTAAAACGCTGAAAGGAAGCCGCGTGAAAATGAGCGCCGACCGTCTCCGAGCACAATGCCTCCCTGACGGATCGAGCAGCACATACGTCACTGTAACCATCAATGAAGTCCTGGCAGGTAATGCTTTCGCATGTCGCTGGGAGCATGCGGGTCGTCAAGTCTGCTGGGTCACTCAACTAGTAGTCCACAGCGATTACCGTGAACAAAGGCTTGCAACCACCCTCCTCTTAACCTTGATCGACGACGACGACGATGTATTTGGGATTATGAGTTCCCATCCAGCTGCGTGTAAAGCCCTTGCGAAGGCAATCGGAGGTATATGCTAAAACTTTCCTAGCGAACTCTCTGCTGACTAGATTTTCAGATATTCGGTTTTCCGAGGTTTCGATGGACTTTGCTCGAAGCCATGCCGCTGACGTATTGAAGGCTTCGCCGATCAATTATATACGAGACGCGAAGCTTTGTGGGAGTATTTTTCACTCCGACGATACTACCGGAATGGTATCTGGTGTGGATTCCAATTTCTATGTCGATCACGGTGAACCCCTTGAGGCACTTGCATGGTTCAAGGAAGATGGAAACTGGCCCCTCGGTGAGCTGCCTGATGGGCATGAGTTTTTATTCCTAGTGGAAAAGCCACGACGGAGGCGTTCACGATCTGCTTCGTCGCGGCGTGGGCGTACAGGAAACGACGGAGACAAGACGTCTGAAACAGCGCCTTAGTGATTAGGTGGTTCTGTGTCGCCTCACAAACATGCGCTTTGTAATTTACACTGAATTCCATCAAATAAATATGTGCCAACACCCGGCAGCAGGTACTCAGGCCTTCTCTTGCAAAGAATGTTCTCTGCACAAGCGGACATGTTTCGTGCTCCATCCAATTCACCCGAGCAGTAGCTCAACCAGCTTAGATGTAGGTAGATAATGGCACAAGTGAAAACCTCCTCTTCTGATGGATTGTAACCTGCGTTAAGACGCAGAGCATCCCTCCAATACGTTTCAGCTTGTCCGGGAGGGTACGTCCGAGCTAACGCGATATATGACCGTACATGCCCAAGTCGATCGACGATATCGAGAGATTCTAGATCGCCATAGAGGATCAACAGTTCTCCCAAAAAATGTCTTGCCTCAATAACTCGACCTTCTCGAAGATGAACCTCTGAAAAGGACAAGAGGAGACGCCGACGACTTTTCGAGTTGGCCACTCCAACCAGTTTGAGGGCACACTCAAGCAACGACCTGGCTTTCAACAGATAATGACGTTGATTATCCTGAGATATATAGTCCAACTCGCAGTACAAGTCTGCTAGCGCGGACTGGACTATGATCCTTTTAGACGTCCGGATACCTTGGGTTCCAGAACAACGTTCGAAGCAGATTTTAGCACTTTCAAAGTCGCCTTGGCCCCTCATAATGCGACCAACACAGTATATTTGGTCCCAAAGCATTTGAACCTGGTCGTCATGGAGATTCTTAGCAACTTGAATGTCCCGCGCAATCTGGTTAGCGTCCGAGTGCCTTAGCTGGTAAATAAGATTGTTTGCTAGTGACAATTGTAGAGGCTTGATAAGGTGATCTGGCAGGTTGGGTGACTGCCTGATATACGTGAATATCTCTTGCTCGGAGCTCAAAGGATCACCTCGAAGTCGTAGGACTACACTGCGTTGATGCACGACAGCTGCCCGGACTGAGACTGGTGCTGAGTCCGTGAGCATTTCCGCAGCAGTATCAAGAAGTTGCATCCTGTTATCAAGCGGGCCTGATTTCGAAACGGCGACCAGAACCTCGACCATGTGGGTGGAATATGGTATTTTGCGTCCAGTCTCTTTATAAAGTCGAACGATTTGGCGAAAGACGACGGAGAAGGTAGTGAGGTGTGGCCCGTGACCATAGTAAAGGTTAGTTTCCAGAGAGAATGGTGGATCCCTTAACGCACAGCAAAGCTATCACTTGTTCTTCTGGCCAAGTCATTAAATCCCTGCCGAATATATCGTGACACTGTTTCACACCTAAGTCGATGGAGGCTTGTACAGCCCCCAAGCCAGGCTGACAAGTTTCCAAGTCTTACGGGTTAGCAATGGTAAATTTAATGTTGGGAGACGTATTGAACTTACCACTGCGAAACCTTCGATATGCTACAATGTCAATAGCCATAATTGGAACCGCAAGAGATGCTTTAATAACAGGGTCAGGCAGCTTAGAAGCAACAACTGAGGGACTGCCTAGAAAGTTGCTGCAGTGTGAAAGGAGGACATTAAATCGACTATCTGAGAAGCCAAGTACCATCTTCTCTGTATAAGTCGCGGCGCAGAGAACAAGGCTAGTACCATTCAAAGCCTGCAGTCTCAGCTTGCGCTTTATAGCCTCCTGATTATCTGTGTGGCTTTTCTCAAAAACAAAGCGTAAGAAGCTGCTTCTTGCCTTGAGTGGGCGGGGTTCTTGAAGCGCCAAGCTGAAGTCACGCGCCAGCTCGACCATGTCCAAGAATTGAACCCCTAATTTATGAGCCTCATTGCATAATTCTGGTTGCTGGAACACATCTGCCTGAAGCCCGTTCAGGCTGAGAGCGATGGTAAGAACCATAGTAGTTGATGTGTGCTGGATGGAGAAGTTTGCCAGTAAGATCTTACTCGTCACTCTGCGGGCAACTTGTGGGTCCCTTTGAGACCTTTAAAAGATCCCGTGACATGTTAGAAGCCACTTCCTGCCTGAGGCTGCAGATTAAGTAACAACCTCTCACATCGGCAGCACGATTTTCCGCTTGAGTAGGCTCTGCTTACTGGCCCATAGTTTCTCCCGCTGCTTACGAGTCAAACCCATGCCACAACGAACGAAACGGACATGCCCTACAGCGGAATGCCACAGCGGAATGCCCTTTAAAATTATTACTAGATAATACACCTACTGAACCAGGTTTTTTTTAAGAGTAAGCGACGATCCCTTTTAGTTTAGTAATGTGATGTGATTGCTGTACACTTTTTAAAATGCATTTCTACTAGACACACAAGTGGGTCGAAAAATAATTNNAATTATTTTTCGACCCACTTGACACATCTATGACCTCTCATAAGGCCTGTTTCACCCCCATGATAAAACCTTTGGCCTGACCAATTAGACATTTTGTCCACTCGGTAACCATGTAAGCCATACCGTTTGCAAGGTCCCGTGCATAAATGTACTGCGGGTATCAGCTGATAAATTTCGACGCTGCTTACGCTTCCCAATTGGAACGGCATTCGTCAACTTGCACGAGTATTCATACCCCGAGATCTTAGCCTTCAAAAAGCTTCATTGACCTATTATGAAATATCTTGGAACGTTATCGTTATTGTCTAGCCATTTCCCCCCTAGTTTCACCATGGCATCTGAGTCATCTAAACAAGCCGAACTATGCATTTCCGAGTTAAGCACTTTCATGCAAAACCAATGGCAGTTTAGCCGAGACCTATATAAAGTAGGGAATAGGTTACAGCAAACCATTTCGAACCCTGATACCGAGATGGATAAAATCTTTCTAGCTGAAGGCCGCTTCCCAGTCTGGCTTGCTCTCCAGCAATTGATTAGGCAATCTACACAAATCCGTCAGGCTACTGGGTACAATATTTTGACTTTTCTCAAAGATCTTGAGCCAGTTTGGAAGAAGTTAATTGCGTGCAAAGTATCCACGTCAAGTATTTCCACTGACGCTTACATCGCTATCAAAGAGCTGGAAGACAAATTCGATTGCCCGGCCGAATTTCGAATGAAGTGCGACTCATCATTGTTTCACAAGCGACCACGTGCGTGCCATTTACCATTTATGCCACTTGTTACTTATAGAAAGACTTTAGGTCCTGATACCAACTCGTGCGTTTCTTCGCAACCAACATCTCTCCAGTCTGACCTGTTGCCGTCCATCGTCGGGTCAGGAGTAGATACAGAAGTCTCAACCTATACCAATGTGACAGGGCAAGAGGCCATACCTGTCATTCCCCAATCACTGGAGCAAGCGAGAGAACGCGAACCATGCATAGCGACCAGTTACACAAACCAAAATCTAAATGTAGGCGAATTAGGTGGCGACGGCAACGGTCTTATTATACCTCTCCAAGGAGAAGTATTCGACAACGTTCCTTACCAAGCCCTGCCGAAGGTATTTCCATACCCTATTTATGACGACGTGGTCAAAGAATGGTCAATCTTGCCAAATGGATCGTACGTCACCAAAGCGAAGACCATTATTCAGTTTCCTAGCGACCCAGAATACCAACTGCTTTGTAATATGACAATTTTTATACAGGAAAGCAAAGTTTCTCATCTAGTTTGGCGCTTGTACGGTTTGCGATTAGAGGTCAAAGACAACACGCGGTATGTCGCTTACAGAGATGGGCCAATTGTCAAGTCTAGCGGCTACGTGCTCGAGGGGGCTCTTGTGTCAGAGCTATCATCACTATTTGGCGTTGAGGTAGCAGTAGCGGTTGAGGCCGGTCCTTTGAGACAAGACGAAGGCCCTCATCGATCCCGCACAGCAGGAGTTGTTATGGGGTTCAGTGATCGTTATCAGGATTCGGCCTACATTCAATTAGATATGGGTTTAAGAGAGGCAGCGCGTTTAAAAGATAAGCTGTCTTTAGTTTGAAATCTTGTCAAGTTTGAGTAAAAACCTGTCCACGCTCATGTCCTCGTTCATCTACCGCTACAAAGTATAATTCGACATTTCCCGGCACCATGTATGCTCCTTCCGTCTCATCTGTGGCCCGTTTGTACTTGTTGCCTGTCGAGATAAAGACCTTGCATTTCCTCCATCCGACTTTCCGGCCTTCACCATAAACAAATTTAGGAGTTTCGTGGACATTAATGAAGTCCTCTTCTCTGAACGGCTCGGCTTGTATGATACTCTTAATATTTTAAGTTATTAAAGAACCTACTTGGAAATAAATGAAATAACGCTAGGGCAACCTACCATGAACGAAATTGCGATGAAGTACGTCCGTATAGAGCGAATGCCTAGGTAGATTTGAAAGATGGAATTATCCACCTAGCACAGCTCTGGATGAACGAGGAACTCTCAATAACAAGATAGAGATTGTTGCTCAGTGGTGTTAGGGTTGTTTGGTAAAGTCATGGAGAATCAAGAAGTTTATTTTCGTATACCGCTATGCAGGGCATAATACCCTTCTCAGGCAGAAATTAGGCATTTCATGGCCCCGTTGGGCTCAAAAAAAATGGAGTAAATATTTGATTACTAAACAGACACTCTTTAAACATCCCTGCTTGGAAAACATCCTTGCTGGGAAAACATCCCTGATGGGAAAATATCCCTGCTGGGAAAACATCCCTGATGGGAAAATATCCCTGCTGGGAAAACACGCCGGCTTGGAAAATACCCTTGCTTGGAAAATATCCTTGCTAGCATTTTTGGAAATGCTTCATCTTTTCGGCCGTCAGTCAGCTTGGTTGCCAATGTAAGGGGGGAAGTATCATTATATCGTCCTATACATGGAAATCAACCACTCTACGGAGTACGGTACTCCGCAATCGAAATCAAACTAGCCCAGAGAGCTTTACTGCTCTTGTTGCTAAAGTAGTGATTGGCCAATAGCCAGTTTGCTCACAACGGCCGTCAAAATCTCATTCCTTTGAGCACAGAGTAGAGCTGTTCCAGAGCCAGCTGAATATATCTTGTGATGAACGGGTGCTGATACCCATCTCTTGATTCCACTTCAGCGCACATATACAGTACTCGCTCCAACTTCTCCACGCATCATAGACAATTGCACTTCGTCAAAAACATAATGAAACACCGGATGCAATTGATTAGTAGGGTAGCGAATAACCACAGTCAGCCAACTATCAATGCACATTAGAGGCGTGGATAACTTGTCCGAATGGCTCGACAGGGTGCCGTGGCCTCCTTGAATTGTTCAGGGTTTTGGTCAGTGAGGGTTGCACACTCCAGATCTCGAACATCCACATTAGGAAAGTCCATATCTTCATTAGAGTAGCTAGGATATGTTAAGCTTCCATTCGATAGAGTAGGGATTCCATCGTGTAAGTAGCAGAAGAATTAGATCCAGAATCAGTAATGGGAACCGCTTCCCCCTTATAAAATGATCTTGCTATTGCTTGGCTTCGCGTTATACCTTGACTCGACGCTATCTAGAAATGTACTTAAAGAACTACTTGGAACTATTGGCGAGACTCTAGAAACAAGCATTCAGAACAACCAACATGGCCGAGACAAACGCAGACCAAGCCCTGAGCCACCTTGTTCGGCAAGCTCGTGGGCATGACATTGAGTACAAGGCTTCCCAGTATTGGCAAGCTTTTCTTTACCATGAATTCACCCTGGAAGACTTCTATATCGTTGGATGTGAGCAAGCACCAAATGATGACTCAAGAAGCCGAGTCGACATTATGGTGAAGCAATTTGATCCTCTGACCAATATAAGTCGTCCAATCTTACTTATCGAAGTCAAACGGACAGGCTCTGCAGAGCTAAAACAACTCGAGGATCAAACGGTCCGGATGGCCAAGCAATCATTGGATGGGGGAGCTCGGGGTGGAGTTTTTGTCTTGACGGCTTGGGGTCTTCGATTTCGTTGTTGGCAATTCAACAACAAAAGTAGAGAATTGAAGCCTATGCACGGCTCAACCAGTTCCGCCTGCAAACGCGATTATCTTGACGTCAGCAGCACTGAAGGCTGGTCGGAAATCCTCAGATTCTTCCAGATTGTTCGAAGCTTCGGGCTTGCTGGACCACAAGAGCAAGTTGGGCAATACCATGTCTCTGGATGGTCAGGCTTGGGATACGGAAACTTGAATAACGCTGGCGCTAGTCAGAGCAGCAGCGGGCAGGGTATCACTCCAATGCCTGAGCCATTAAGTACCACCACTTCTAGAGTCCACTTCTCGGGTACTTTAGGAGAAGGTTCAACAGCCTACATTAAACCAGCTCAGGAGTACGAGGAGGGAGGGTATGCATCTTCATCATCAAAGGAAAGCAACCAGAAGCCGCAAGGTATGTCTCAGGTTGATCCGTCTAGCAAAGGCAAAGGCAAAGAAAAAGAAAGGAAAGAAAGGGCGAGACTTAAGGTCAAAGTCACGCTTGTCCCCCATTTGACAAGAAAGGACGAGTACATTTTCAAGGATAGGAAAAACGCAAGGAGAGTCACTGAGAAGAAGGACTGGGTACAAGTCAAAGATGGGGAGCAAACAGCTTATGAATTTCGTGGTGAGAAGATCGTCTATTGGTGTAAGCATATGCCAAGACCGCCGCCTTGATTAACGGGAAAATGTTACTGCGCTTTCCTTTTGTCTTGGTCAGTCATTCCCAGAACCGATATAATCCCAGTCATTTCCACATCCATAGTTTGCCACAATATATGCTCTTTGTTTATCCTCCACTACTACCTTAAATCATTTTGCATACATGGACGTCTTTTGCGTTACCGACCGATGTGGTCTGTGCCGGTTCAAGTTCAAGCAAGGTGATACATTCATTGCTTGTGAGTTCTTGATACTATCTCATATCGAGCTTGGTTCCTCAATGCTAAACCTCGCAGTAAGCCAAAAAGATCAAGTATCCATGCCACTTGTGTATGAAGCCAACAAGGAAATTTACGACCAGGTCTTGGGGACACTGGAGCCCGGATGCCCCGAATTGTGCTATCATAAACACGGATTGATGATTGGGTGCCATGCCATCTGCCTCGAGCTCATCTATCCAGCCCCCTTGAAGCAAGCTCTTCAAATCAATCAATTGGCATTTGAACCCTCAGTTCGACAAGAAAGGGACAGAGTTCGCTGGATTCAGAACGGCATATCATCAAACCTTTCTTGTGTGTTATGTTTACCACAAGAACTCAGACGCAATATTGCTCAACATCTGTTGAGTGAGTATGCTACGACATGGATCAGAGCATTGGCCCTTTTATCAAAACCTGCCCACCGTTTTCGCTTTAAGTTATCTGGTCCATTGAAAGAGGTTTTTGTTAAATTCGAGAGTCAGACATACGTTGCTAGCTTGACCGAAGGCGAAAAGGATACAAACTCCGTTCCAAAAGTTATCTATCTATCTCAGGACCCTCATGGTATACTAGCGGTCATTACTTCCGAATCAGAGACAGCACCTAGTGTTGTACGCGTACCCGGCGTATGGTGGAAGACTCTGCCAGTTCCTCAAGACTGTCATATAGAATTGGAAAGTGATGTAAGCCATTCCCTGGTATGCATGCATTGTGTATGCTTAGCTAATGATTATTAAAAGGGGATCAAGCTACGGGAGTTGACCTGTCGAGGAAAACTGGAAACTTGGGGGTCTGTCAGTCTCATCTCCTGGGCTACACCAAGACTTCCCGGGCAAATTCTACGAAGTTTTGCTTTCTGTCAGTATAAGTCGCCATTCGAACTCAGAATGGACTCATTCAGGTATAATATCCCTGGTGTTGTTGGGATCTCTGTTTGTTGTGACCCTATGCCACTCTTATTCCATGCCCATACTGGCAATGATGATTATTCTTTTTATGAATCGGCTTCAACGGAAGCGATGTGGTTCTATATGCCTCTCGATAACGACGAAACCATCTCGAGCATCTGGATGCGCGGTAGAAGTAGGTTGGATGATGAGCTCGCTCTCGTACTCTGCACAAACAAGAGACACGGTTTATTGTTTGGGGCTGTGGCTACGATAAGCTTCCCTGGTGCAGGATGGGCACTACTAGATGAACCGAATGGCAAACCTGGCGAGCTGTTTTACGATACTAATGGGTACGGTCCCCGTCGACTTGCTTTCGACTCACATCACCCTAAACAGACTTCACCCTGTCCGGTCTATTCTGAACCCTCGTCACCTTACCCCAGATCGATATCATTAGAGCATTTTCACTGGTCAGCTGCCTACTTGAATGATGTTACCGGTTTCAGACTATGCAGTCACTTTCTAGCTGGTTACAAACAGATAACTGGGTTCCTCTTCTACTACCCTCAGGAGAGGAAAGCCTGTATTGGTCAAGTTCGATGGAATTGCCTTAGTGAATTGATTCCGGTTGACTCTAGTCAGATATTATACCTTGGCTTTAAGTTATTTAAAGGCATGTACCCTTACGTTGCTAATGTCAGTCTATCTGACTGCTTATTAGATGAAAGCATTGTTTTATGGTTTGGTATTTCTTTCTATAACTATTTAGAATGGTGGCAATCTATACAGCAATGTCAAGTTTGGTATGAAGGGCGTAGTAGTATAGTAACGCGGTATTAGGATTTCTTTAAGCTATATTATAATAATTAAATAAACTAAGTATTTAAGTATAATATTAAAGGTATAATATTTTAATAAATAGTTTATTATAGCTTTAAAAAATAGTATAAATAACTTAAACTTATTTATTCATACTTGTAGAATAATAAAACTATAAGTTATAAGTTATAGAAAATAGAAAATTAAAACTTAAAATAGTATTATAAACTTAATTATTCTTAAATAACTTATTCTATTATTAAAGATCTTTAAAGATTGATAAAACCTAGCTATAAGTTTAAAGTAATAATAAGTTATAATATATTCTAGTTANNTTGGTCAAAACGCCCTTCGTGTCATTATATGACATCTCTGGTTCAATAAGTATAGTGAGTGATTTTAATTGATTAGATAGGTTATGGTGATTTTATTATATAGATAATAAAAGGTATATAGAAAAGTGCTAAGCTCGCTTGTCTGCGACGCTCGCTTATCAAACACGTTATAAGTTATATCAGTTTGAAACCTCAAGCTACGGTTCAATACTTGTCAGACTTCTGATCTGTGCCAGAGCAATCATCGAAGCACAGCGCCAAGGGAAGAAGTCGACAATTCTGCATGTGCCAACGGAGATAGGCGCAGCCATCGATAGTCTCTTTCTCAATGACAACAAACGAGTGGATACTGTCAGCATCATCATCGCCCTCTTCTCTCAACAGATATTCAAGGACTATGACTCGGCAGTAACCTCGGCCCTTGCGTTCATAGCCATGAAGCAAAACCATCAATGGCACACAGCCTTCTCGTATCCCCCGGTTCTGGCAGCAATCGCCAAGCTCCTACCCCTCATCGCGATGGATAAGATCAGTCATTCTGGCAATACCAGCGCCGACCAGTATCGCGAGCTCAGCGATATCATGAATCATCGCCTTGGCTGCAGCACTACTGTTGGCGCCAAGACGCCATTTGTCTATGCTACAGAGATGCAGAAGGCTATCAAAGGGTATCGCATGAGCAGCAACTACAAGCCAATTGATTTTGAGTTTATTGCCAAAGACAACAGCACCATCTCTATCCGCAACATTGTCATCACGATGGACCAGGTGCGGGCCACTGCGCAGCTATCAATCCGCCGCGTCGAGGAGAGTATCCGGAGATGTCTCTTCCTCAGCTCGGGCTTCCACCATGTGACAAGATCTTTGACCAGATCGACAACAGGCTGCAGAGGTCCAACATGCTCAAACATGTCAAGAACTTGGAGTGGGTAGTCAGGCAAGAAAACTACCTCGAAAAAAGGCTCCGATCCGACAGCCTACTCCGCGCACGCGCCTTCTCCGGGGCCCAGGGAAAGGTTGACCACAGCTTCGCCATCGACTACCTCGAGCATCACAAGAGACTCTTCCACAAGCTGGCAGCTGCTGTCCACCTCACAGCTGGCCAGCCTGCCCGTGGCCCAGAACTCCTGGGCGTTCGAGTGGAAAACTCGACCAGTGCGAGAAGAAACATCTTCATGTACAAGGGCCGCGTCGCTCTCTTCACAGAGTATCACAAGACCCAGCAGCAGACGGGCAAGACTAGACCTATCAGGCGTTTCCTGCCTGAATCCCTTGGTCGACTCCTTCTGCTATACCTCTGGCTCATTCGGCCGACTGCTACTCAGCTCGAGACTGGACTCTATGGCGATGTCGCAGAGGGACTCTACAGCTGTCAATCGCCTTTCTCCTCCCTAGGTCTATGATTATTGAGCCTAGCTTAGAGAGAGAAGATGATGACAACGACGATGATGACTACGATGAGGGCGAGATGGGTGATACGCACCCAGAGAAGATGCCAGCGAAGATAAAGCCCGATCACATCCCCTCTGAGGACCTATCCCGAGAACTCCAGAGCCTGAGCCGACAAGTCCTGGGCGACTCCAGCTTTTCAATCCAGACATGGCGACACATTGCCATCGGGTTTGGCAGAGCCAATATCACCGCTCCCTCCTCCTGGTTCGCAGACTCATACAGCACTGGCCACAAGTATCGTGCTGCTGACGAGGACGAAGAGGAGGACGAGGATAACCTCCTTGACCTGCAGGCTGCCCACTCAACCAGCATGGCAAGAGCAGGGTACGCTGTGTCATCCGCTGACGCCCTGGCTAAGCAAGCAGACATTTACTGCCAGCTGAGCGAGCAGTGGCATGTGCTCCTCGGCGTTGGCAATCCCGCGCCAGTCATCCGGATTGGTCAGCTGCAGAGACATACTGTATCTGCCCCAGACCCCAACGTGGAGGAAGACGTGGGTATCCTGGCAGTCAATGACGAGAGCACTACCCAAGAGTTGTAGGCTCTACGAATTGACAGCATCCGCCAGACAGCTGCAAGCGATACTCTTTTGCAGAGTATGACTGGGGACTATAACATGAAGCTGCGACCATATCAACGACAAGCACTAGAGTCTCTCTACAATAATATGGGGGATACTATCGTCATCTCTGGAACGGGTAGCGGGAAGAGCGAGATCTGGATGCTCGCCACAAAGGCCAACCCGTCTGGCTCTACCGTTGTCGTAATGCCATTGAAGTCTCTGGCAGATGATACCAAGAAACGCCTGCAATCTTACAGCATCAGCGTCAACATTTGGACAGAGAGGGGTGGGGACCCATCTAGGCTCCGCCCCTCTGTCATCATCGTCATGCCAGAGACTCTCACAGTCTCCACCTGGATCGATTATTCAACCAAGCTCAAGGCTTGCTGCGAGATCGACCTCGTGGTCATTGACGAGGCTCACGCCATGTTCGACAGCAAACCAGCCATGGGCAATCGGCCGGCCTTTCGACCAGAGCTGGCGCGGCTGGGTGAGCTGACAGCTACGCTCGCCCCGAGACGTCTCTGGATGACAGCAACCCTCCCAGAAAACGAGACGACAAAGTTGGTCAGACTGGCTAGCATCGCCAAGTATAATATCATCCGCAGCTCGACAAACCGGCCGAATCTTCGCTATAGATTCATTGACTGCAGTGATTGGGACGAGCAGATTGTGCATGCACAGAGGCTCGCAGACAGCATCAAGATGATCCTTGATGCGTTGGCTATTGTGTACTGCCGCAGTCGTGAAGAATGCAATGTGGTTGCTAGTACCTGCGGTTGGTCTACGTACTATGGCACGCAGTCAGACCATGAATGCAGAGCTACTCTCGATGCCTGGCTGAGTGGCAAGGGCATCGAGGAGTCGAGTACTCGTGGCCACGACTGCACTAGGTATGGGCGTCAACATTCCCAATATCGCCCTTGTCATCGTTCTAGGTGAGCCCTGGAGCATGACCGATATGATGCAGCAATTTGGCCGAGGTGCATCGCCCTGTTTTGTTAGCCCAAACTGGACGCAACTCTGTAAGTACCATCTCCTCCCTAAAGTTATCTCTCATAACTTTTATCAAGTAGTTCTTCGGGGTTGCGACAAAGCTCTACAATGAGGCATCCGATGAACCCTCTTGGATAGAGAGCAAGGCCGCGACCATTTTGAAAGACGTATATGGCATAGTATGGAAGATGTCTTTCCAGGCTTCATCGGCAATCCTTAGAGCATCGGCCATCTTATGCAGAAAGAGTACTGAACTGGTAGTAGTTGTGTTGTGTAGTGTAGGGATGTGATTAAGTTGGACGTGCAGTTGTGTGGCGGTGGGTAGGGCAAGGTAGGCTAGGGCAGTACTCCGAATCGACATAATGTAAGCGGGGCACTAGCGGCGTGAGCTAAGGGGGTCTCTTTAGTGCGGCAACGTGTCCCACCAAAACTCTAAGTGCTTAGGCCGTGGCCCTGGCAATAGACCTTGGCTGCAGGTCGCATGGCTTGGTCATGTGACTATTGCTGTAGCCGAGTGAGGGTGACTAATAAAGGGGGGGCAACTTCTGCCAAAACGATCATTAATTTATGACCCACACACCTCACACACACACACACACACACACACGCGACTACAAGAACCCCTGCTTTTCCCCCCCGACTACCCATCTCAACCCCGGCTTCCCTATCTCCACACCTATCCTTGCCTTCCAAGCCTCCGCCAATAAGAACGAGCCCAGCTCGATCCCCAGCGTTGCTCCACCCTGGCCTCCGCCTACTCTCCACCTTCGACTAGATCAGTCTTGCTCTCCGACAGTCTACATTACCGCTACCGCTACCGTTTCACCTCCTAGGAATCCCGACAATGTCAAAAGCACAAGGCAAGAACAATAACAAAGAAAAGCAGAAGCTTGCGCCCGATCCTCCTGAACATATACAAACAGCGAAGCGGGATCCTATATCCCCTGACCGGCCTCACTCATTAACTTCAAGGATACGACCTAAGGAAGACCAGAAGGAGGGTGTAAAGACCTCTGGAGAAGAACATGAGAAGACCTGGGATGAGATAGAGGAAGAGGTAGATAAGGATATGGAATTGGATGAAGAAGCCTTCTTAGCTAAGTATCCTGAGTTTCGTAAGTTTGAAGATCCTTCCTCTATATCATTTTATTTGAAAATCAAGCTACTAACTAGATATAAATCTATAGGAGGTGCATCACAAGATGGTGTTCCAGCTGAAGAGGGTTGGAAATTCCTTATGGAGGAATTTGGGTCGATCTGAGAGGTGAAGGTCGCATACAGGGACAGGGACAGGGTCTAGCTACAGGCTACAACAGGTTTTGCATTATATAAAATCTGCAATCTGCTCAGCGGTTTACTCGACGAGCACAAGTACCTGGACAGAATCCCAATAAATCATGAGAATCCCGCTTTGTGGGTGTTTTCTAACGAGTCTTTATATCAATACCGTGACTATCTTATGCTGGTAGAGACGTCGGAAATCATACCTGTATCTCATTTCCTCTTCTGCTACGTTCGGAAACTACAGCCCTTCATTTCATCGTCAATCATAGACGCCATACCAAGAGTAATTCTGTCAGAATGCCCCTGACTAGGCGCCAAGACTCTGCCCAATGGCCTCTCCAGCTTATGTCCATCGTTCCCACTTTGAACTGATCAAGTGAGCTTCTATTGTCAAGAGCCTGCATGACTTCTGCATCGGTGGCTTCGAGAACAAGGGAATGGTTGCGAGAAGCCTCAGTAACGTGGGACCAGTTGTCTCGTGGCTGAAAGATCGCAGGTTGCTTCTTGTAGAGGCTGTGGAGTTTAAACATGTTGGGTTCGTTGGGGTGCAGAAAGGAGCCAGTTCCGCCTTCTCCGTGGATCCTACCTGCGCTGTAGTTCATTGGCCTCGACGAAGGGAAGTATCGGCTTACGCCAGTGGGTTCTTGGGCTGCTGACATGATTGATGAAGTGATATAGTGAAAGGGGGTCTTGATTCGAAGGGGGGAGTGGTGTTGGACCCTCCTTGGAGGATATGTATTTGTAAATACAGTGGTAAGAAGGTTGTTGTGTTTTGGCTCTAAGTAAATAAGGCAAGGTCTCGCTGGCCTGTTCTAAGGGAAGGAACGTCTATGACAAAAGGGAATGAAATGAAAGTAAACAAAGGAAAAGATTTTTCGTAAACAAATGAGAGCTTTTTACAAGTTTTCTTTGTTATAAGGGTAAGTGATTCATTAACACCCTTATGGTCACTTTTTTGAATGGCAGTCTTTTGAGTCACTGTGGCTAGTGAATCACTTGATCAGGTAGCGCAGAAGGGTTTTCTTATCAGCTTGCTCTCCTTTTCTTACCTTTCCTCCTTTATCCTTTTCTCTACCAATTCATCATGGAATCCGAATTAGAGGTTCTGCAGGCCAAGGGTCGTCGGGAGCTGCCGAACATCCAGTTCGTCGCTGTTCCGGTTATTTATGACTAGAGTTTTGAACGTGGTTCAATCATCGGTCGTGGCGAGCGCGGTTCGGATAGCAGCCACTTCAATTCGATACAGCGCACACAACTTTATCTGTGTCCTGTGGTTCTTTCGCTTCATTATTGGACACTAATCGATTGATCATTCAGGTCCAAGAATGTATCCAGGTCTGGATTTGCTCTCGGTTTGCTCTGGACAGAGCCGGGTACCTGTTGTACGTCGAACTTGTTTGGGAAGGGCCTTCGGCATGGCAGCGATTTTTCACAGAGCTTGGTAGTTGAGATGCCCAGATCGAACACGCTATACAAACATTCAGAACCAGTGGTCTTGCGCAGGTATACATACGCGCAGACATTGCTCACCCAAGCGGTCGGTTCTTCTCGCAGCTTGTTAAACGGCCTGAGCATTTGAAGGCTCTTCTTATTACCTTCTTTGGCCGTCGAAATCCGCTTCTCTTTCGATACTGCGTCCGGTCTTATGAGACTAACCTTGGCTGGAATAGGGAGCATGTCTTGTCCCCTTTTCATGCTTGTGTCTCGAAACCGGGTTTCATAGAGGGAAAATGCGCTAATTGTGTTTGGAATAATGACCCTTGTGAGTGGTCATTTCTGCAAGGATATTTGCCAAAAGGTCCTAAGGAAGGGCCTCGTGCATTTCCTTTGAAGGAGAAAGAGTGTGCTGGATCGGTTGATCCAGAGGTTTATGGGGTTTGCCAGCTGAATCGACACAATTGCACGCGTATTACTTGCGACTGGCCAATGTGGTCTGGTAAGAGTGCGGTAAGAGTGCTCAGGGAGGCTCGCGGTAAAGCAAGGGATAAAGGGAATCGGGTGTTTCGTCCTGTTGAAGGGCCGTATTGTATGTAGTTGATCAAGTGGTTTCCGGTCAATTAGGTTCTGTTTTTGGTGATTTTCTCGTTCTGTGGTTTGTAAGGTCGGGTGTGGCTCTACTCCCTAGCCAAAAGTGTCAAGTCCCGACGACACTGGATTGAGTTCGGCTAAGCATATTCAACTTTCCTCTCTGCTGATATACCAGGTAAGTGAACTTCTAGTTTCACTGGCGGTCCTCTCCGGGGTCTGGGCATCTCAAGCTCGTCTCCTAAGTCCTCCTCTTCTTCCGACACTTCTTCATCCAGCGGTATCGCTTGATCAACATTCTTTTCATCCTGGGCTGCCTGTTCTTCATCCTCTAAGGTTGTCCACCATCCCTCCGGGTCTTCGACAAACTTCTTTAGTTAGTCGCCAGGACCAGGTCTTTCGTTGTCGACACGTTATTCCAGTTGATCAGCCGCCAAGTAGGCACTTCTGTCTCTAATGGCAAGGTTGGTTCCCATCCGTGAAGAAGGAAAAAGGGGGAGTGTCTATGTGATGCCCTTATAGCGGCTCGGTCCGCAAGCAAGGCTCTATCGAGGGTTTTGACCCAACTCTGCTTGTTCTGTCTGGTTAACTTGCGTAAGGCTGATGCTATTGAGTAGTGTCCGGACTCAACGACTCCGTTTGCCTTCGGGTTATATGGTGAGGTAACGATAACTTTTATACCATACCCTTCCAGGGTGGTGGGGAATTCCTTCTTCATTTCAGGCCCACCATCGACTACAGCGACTAGAATCATACCAAATCAGTAGATCAGTAAGTATGCAAACGATGACATAGCTTGCGCAGAGAGCATCTTAATAGGTCGTGCTTCCACCCATCCCGACATATCGCAGCGCGCTTTGAGGAGGTACTTATACCCTTGATCCTGGGGCATATACTGAGTGTTGAAGTGCACCTTGATCGTGGGATCAGATGGTATTGTGGGTTGAAGCAGTTCCTTCGGTCGCCAGGGGGCGTGTATTTGGCAGACTGGGCATGATGCGAGCGCGTCTGAGACATGGTGCCACATCCCTTTCCAGTAGTACTTATACCGAGCGAGGCTATACACGACTGTGCGGCCCTTATGTCCACTTTGTAAGTGATACCACTTGATCACGTACTTCTGTTTCTCTGGATTATCGATGACAAGTCGTGAGGAAAAGGTGTCCTTATCTGTTCGTTTCCATAATTTCCGATCATTAACAAAGAACCTGATTGCTTTCTTTTTCAACGACTTGAACTCAGTTGGCGTGATGTTCAGGGGCTTCCTCAACGTAGTGAGGTATTCGGTTACCTTTTCCGAGTCCTTGGAGTAGGTGTTGTCTAATACTGTGACTTCCGGCTCGAGTGAAACAGGGGTCCTTCGCAAGAAATTTTGTCCCGTATGGGACTATTGGACAAGATCTATTCGGCCTCTACCGATGAGAAGGGGATTAAGTTTGTCGACGACTTGAACAAAGCCTTCGGTTCTTTCCCTGCTGGCCAGTCTGCTGGAGCTACTAAAGAAATCGAAATCATGAGACCGCTCCTGAGTCGTATCCTTTACGACGCCGCCAATTCTTTGGACAGCGTTGAGTTCCGCTTCGGGTCTACACTCACAGAATTGGAAAACATGAACACGGGCGCGAAAGTTCAGATATATGACGCTGCAACAGCCACTACAACAAACGAAGAATACGATATCGTTGTTGCATGCGATGGACTCAGATCAAGGACACGCGAGATGATTCTGCCACGTCAGTCATGCATCGACTCGCTTGAGGTCTTCATTGCCTTCTTTGACATCCCGACCCTGCCGCAAGATCGAGGCTACTCCCGGTTATTCAGTATGCCTGCACGAAAGGGAACGAATGTGGCAGTTCTTGGTGCTTATGTTCTCGCAAACAACATCATCAGCAATGGCGATGATATCCAACAAGCCTTCGAGGAGTTTGAGAGAGATATGAGGCCTTACGTGAACAAGATTCAATCGATTCCTCGTGGTGGTTACTTGTCGAAACTCATCAACCCCGATTCGGTCTGGGGAATCTGGATTTTGCGATCATTCATCTGGTTTGTGTCATGGTTGCAGTTATACAAGTATTTACCTGAAACTAAGGTTGAGTATTCCAACCTACCTGCTCTAAACTGAGAGCATATCAGTTACTGTAAAACTTTATAAGTCTGTCTATGTTCGATATTCTGTATCTTGGTAATCGTAAATAACGAGTCAATATTCGTATCCATCACTGAATAAGAATACGCTGCGAATTCAATCATCTTTATCAACGTCGTCTCCAGGTGTCTCTGTTTTCAGGAACCCACGCAAAGTTGAATTGTTTAGTCGCTAGGAGACATGTCTATCAGATTTATACTGTTCATACTTGGCAGTATTGCTACGTGCATCAACGTTACAACCTAGGCTCTCAAACCCGAGTACATCTAGAGAATATATTGAGCGAGGATGGTGCACCATAACTAATAATACAATGGTTCCAGGGAGCTGTTATTGGCCCGGATAGAACTATAACAGTTGTGAGTGATATAAGTATGACGACGGCTAAGTGGAGCAGAATAACGCGCATCGCTTCATCACCTCCCAAGATTTGCCGCTGTCTATCAGCGTTCCCTGACTCATCACGGTCATATCCTCAAATCGAGCCGCTGTTTCTGACCGATGACAGACGGATAGAACAGTTTTCTGGCCAAGCTGCTTTAGAATAAGCGTGTGTATTCTCGCGTCCATCTCCGGATCGACACTAAAGAACCAAAGTCAGATGAATGCTTTTGAGCGAGGTTTCGGGAAAGCTTAGGTAAATGATGTCTTCTTGAACTCACCTGCTTGCCGCCTCATCAAGAAGCAAGATACCTGTCGAATACTTGCTGCTTCGCAAGGTCACTCGCGCAAGGCATAACAACTGTACCTCTCCGCCTGATAACTTCAACTCCTCCCTCGAACCACGCAAGCTGACAGTGTCACATATTTTATCCCAGATACCACACTGCTTCAGAACATCTTGAACGTGCCCATCCGAATACTCGTCATCTGGGTCCAACTCTTCCCTTACAGTCTTTGAGCAACTGAAGTAGTCCTGAGAAATGACTTCAAACTTTTGCCTGAGGGTACCAGGATCAAGACGAGAGATTGGGACTTCATCAATAACAATCGACCCTGCAACCACGTCGATCATGCCGAGAAGTGCTAGAACCATAGTTGACTTTCCGGATCCGGTTGATCCGGTTGATCCGCATATAGCTACTTTTGCACCAGCTCTAACAGCCACAGAGACGCCCCGGAGACCCCAGGCTGACTTTTCCAAGTTGTCTTGTAGGCGGTCGCCGTTGGAAGGAGGGGGGGAGTTTGCGGTATAAGAAGCCCAGACATTGGCAAACTCGACCGAGCCAGCTTCAGGCCAATTCTCGGCCAGGCACGTGGATGGGTCACTGCCTCTAGCCTCCATCTGTGTATCGCGCTTAAATGACACGATGCGCGCGATTGCTCCCAGTGCTGTCTCCAAAGATGTCCACGAGACGATGAAGTTGGTAAGCGTCTCCCCGAGTGAGGTTGCGTTGACAAGGGCAACGCCAATAGCGCCTACTGACACGTCGCTAGATTCAATCTTGAGTTTGATGGCTACTCCAACGACAATCACAACTAACCCAGCGACGATCAGTTCCAGAACGAGCTGAAGCCAGCGCTGGACAGCGTAGAGCAGGTAGAAAGGCTCTTGAGAGCGATCGAGATTCTCGGCAAACCTTTCAACAGTCAATGTCCATTCGTGGGCCCTGATAGTCGCTATGCCCGTAGCTGCTTCGCTTAAAACTGTATGAAGACTTGCCTTTGACTCGAGTTCCAGTAAGCGGAGTTGCTTTGACGTTCGAAGGTAAAACCGCTGGAGGATGAAGAGCGTGGCAAAAAGGGGGGGTATGATCGAGAGAGCCGGTAGGGAAGCTCTTGCTATGAGAACGCTTTGGACTATGCTTGTGAAGAGCTCAGCAGAAGTATTGAGCAGGTTCAAAGGAAGCGCTGCGTCAACAAGCATGAGATCTTGGTTGAATCGGTTGGTGATGTGGCCAGTATCGATACGACTAATGAATGGGAAAGCAGCCCCCAAGACAGTAGCCAGCAGGTCGTTATGCAGCGATACACCCGAGACAGGAACCACTACTAGCATAAGATGACTGGGAGGGAATACGAGGTCAGTGTACCATATCGGCGGCTGGGCGCAAGTGATAAGAGATGCTTACAGAACCCACAGTCCAAGAACGAACAGCGGGGATATTGTCAAAAGACCATATATAACTAAACAGTACTTGGTCGGTTGGTGAGAGGGTCTAGCGAGGGCATCAGTCCACCACTGGACCCAGAGATCTATAGGTGAAGATACCGTGTCAGCTCATCGGAAGGGAGGCTATCTAAGGTGCTGGATATCATACCTGGAAGTTTGAGCGACACTGCGAACACTGCACCCACAGCCACGAAGACAGACGCATTCCATAGTCCCATGGACTTGGCATAGAAAGTGTAGACTTGTCTATCAGCGGTCTTCGGGCGTTGGCTATCTGTATCTTCATCTACATTCTGAACATCAGAGCCAGTAACGGCATTGGAAACGACGCTCAGCGACTCCACGTTTGGCCTGGCCTCTTTAGCAGACTTGGTAGACTCCGACCCTTCCAGGGAGTAAGAAGCTATAGCTTTCTCGCTGTTTACCGTTGTGTCTGCTCGGGGCTTCGGGGGGATGCTTAGCGGCTGAATGTGCCCATTGGTATCTATCTCATACGCCTCGTCCGCTAGGTCAATGAGATCTCCTAAGAAGCAGCGGAGCATGGTTAGTTATTTCAAAAATAGGTCGAGTAAGCACAGAACTCGAATCAACTCACTGTCGTTAGTTGTGAAGATGACAATTGTCCCATTTGATTGAAATAGTCCATCCACACTGAGGAGCCGATGTCTGATCGTTTGCTTTGTGGAAGGATCCAGAGCACTCAACACATCATCAAGAATAAGAAAGTCCTTTTTTAAAGCAATGGCTCTTGCCAAGGCCTTTCGAAATACGTATTATTAGACACCGGAAGTCGATTATGTTTCATGTGTAAGTTGACCGCCACCCAGACGGGTCCCACCGCTGCCAATCGTACCAGAGCTGTAATCGTCGAGCTCAACGACGTCCTGCAATGCGCAGGCCTGCAGTACCTGGGCTTCCCAGCTTGAATCTCCCGATGAGCACCGTATCCAATTCTTCTCAGCAGAAACATTCTCCAACCATGGTTTCTGACTACAGTATGCGAAACTGCCAGTCGACGTCTTTATCTGGCTGGCTAGACAGTGGGCCTCCCCTAAAATAGACCTGAATAGTAAGGTTTTTCCAGAGCCAACAGAACCAAGGATGGCAACATGCTTGCCTCTCTTCATGTCATACTGGACGTTACGCAAGACTGGTTGTTCAAAGTTATAGCTGAAAGAGGCGTTACGCATCGACACTAAGATGTCCGTTGACGGTCCGGAAGTAGGACTTAGCTCCCTTAACGGCTGTTCCTCAAGGCTCAAGAATTCTACCAGGCGCTGAAAGCATCCGTACGCAGCTCCGAAGGTTGGCAATGCTTGGAGAAGATGAACCAATGGCGAGGCAAGCAGTGCAATCAAGATCAAAGACGTGAACATTGTCGTAGTATCAACCGATGCAGATTGAAAGGGCCTGGCCATACTCATCTCTTGAATCCTCAAGCCCGCAACTAGACCTTGCACACGTTTCTCGAGGCCCATCATCTTGATTGCTTTCAAAGAAGACAACATGTGCTGTGTTGTCTGTAACCTATCCTGGACCGCTTTGAGCCAGTACTGTTGCTGCTGGCTTGTCAACTTGGCGAGTCAGGTGGAGAGTACTAGACAAACTGTACCCCCGTCAGTTCAGCTTCCCATAGTGCCGCTATACGTAGAGTTGATGTAAGAGTAGGCCTAGTTAACCATACCTATTGCTAATACTAAGACGACCAGGCTCGAAATGCCCACATGCCTCTGTAACAAGTACGTAAAGATGGCTGTTTCGATGACGCTTGATCATATCTCGTGGACATACGTAAAACCGGTTACAATCCGTTGGGTATCTGCAATCATAGGTGTTGTAGCCTTTGACTCGGTTGAAGGATCCTCGCGTATAAGCAACGTCTTCGAGGAAATTTCCGCGACCAGGCCGCCTCGGATAATACTTGCAGACCGGTAAACCTGGTGCCAGTACCAACCTGGTGCCAGTACCAACCTGTAGAGATCTCATTGCGGAGCTAGACACTATTGGTACACCTTGGATCAACTCATTCACTCACCACCGACCCCACATATACTAGAACACAAGCCCCAATAAGGCCATAGCCATCAGACTTGGAAGATCATGTGCCTGATTTCATGTAATCTAGTAAGGTATTGGTCAAGAATGACTCTGCCACTCTAAGTGCCATCAAAACGAGTCGCGGGATCACTGGGTAAAGCGAACTTGCCCCCAAGCACTTGAAGGTCAACAACACGAAGGAGTTGGCAGAGGGAGAACCTATAGATTTTAAGAATTTAGTACCCATTTCGAAAGCAAATCCATCGTAGACCAATCGAGAAGCTAGCCTTCAATCTCAAGAAATGGCTTAATTGTCGTAAATAGGTTGGTGGAGCACATAACCTTGTCCACGGGTTGGAGATCCCCCGTCTTCAGGTCTTTTCGAAAGCCTACAACGAGCAATGGGAGGAGCCATTGGAAGAGAGACCTTCCTATGGGGCCGGAAACCTCTTCCAGAGATTTTTCCTGCGCCATCTGCTCAGCATGGGTTACCTTTGTCAAGTTTTCTAGAACGAGTAGGGCCGTTCTCGAGCCAAGACTAGTTATCAGCAGTGCGGCTGACACCTTCTCGTGGAGTAACCAGTAGGTACGACATCGAACAGCTTCGAACGCAAGGGAAATCCCAAGCGTTACAGCTATTGGGGAAGAAAGTCTCCACGATTTCCTTGCACTATAGTGTGAAAGCGGCAAGATGGTGAGAGGTGACAATGAGGACAATACACCAGCAGCCACCGTGAAATGAGTTCTGGTGACTGTATCCAAGCTTGTTGTGATAGTAACGGCCACCTGGATAATAAATCCGACACTTGCGATGCACTGAAGGATGTTATCTACGGTATTTCTGATTCAGAAATGACAGACGATACCTTTTTAAAAGCATCAATCCATTTAACAAGCAGTGCACCGTCACAGACTGCCCTCCGTATTAGAAAGGCAGCGACAGTGCTAGCCCAGATAATCGTGACAGCAGACGGAATCAATGTCAAGAAGATGTCTTCGAAAACGAGGGTGAAGTCAAAGGTCCGGAAGCACAGATTGACGACAGGACCAAAGTCCAAGTCTGTGATGGAGCTGCAGGTCACCATGGCAAGGCAGCATAGGGAGCAAGCGTGTATTGCTAGGAAGAGAAAAGAACGAGGTAGGATGATCAAGCAGCTGATTATAGCACATCTTCAAGTGGCCGGAGAGGCGGGAATCTTCTAATACCTACCTCGCGTGAGATTGGAAACCTGTTGGTTGTGCACAGATTTGCACCGTATCTGCTATGAAGTCGGACATTGGTGAGGCATTATGTCCCACATTATCCACTTGCTTGGAATGGAAGGTAAATCTTACAAGACCCTTTGCAAGGGAGTATGTAATACGTACAGTACACGCTAGAAAAGGATCAGCTTATCCAGTGGCAATGGGCGTGGTCGGTGATGGATGCCGGACAGTGAACTGGCAGCGTTCCGAGTTGCCAATTTACTGCCTCCCCTTGCCGGCTCTTATGTTCCGGCTCCCGAATTGTGAGATTTGTATCCTTGGCTAGTTCCAGTGTGACGAATACATCCTCGCTAAGGGCCGTCCCAAAGTGCGCGAGTCTCGTCAGGCCACTGCGACCGGCGAAATAAACGATGAAACCGTCATCGGTAGCAATTGATCTCCTATAGTTACTTAAAGGGCAGAGGCTATATTCAACTCAACGGTACCCGAAGCGACCTTGCGCGTTGCAAGCTTTCCATGGTCATTATTCGAAGCTAGCAGTGTGCACTCCCCAAGGGCCTTCCAGTTCGTGGAAAAGGCTCTGTGCTATTCTTAGTCTCCTAGAGTGTAAAGGCTTTTGCCAAACATTCCTGTACCTGTATGTAAACTACTACACGTAACAAGACTCGGGCTTGCCGTCGTTATAAAGATCATTCCAAAACATGATTTCCTTAAGCCTCTCCTCACTTATGTTGGCATTGACAAAATGCTCCCTTTGAGGCGTTCTGATCCTACGGTGGACTTCGCCAGCCGTCTCCCAGCCAAAGAAGCCAGCCATCTCCCAATCAACAAGCCCAGTGATGCTATCATTGTCAACTAGGCAGTTCGACTCGGTAAAGTCGTTGTGCATGAAACCCAGGTCCGGGTTGGCGTCGGCGTTTGAGAAGAGAATGTCCCCTTCCAGCAGATGAATACGACCGTTACTGAGGATGTTGGGATCTTGGACGACATGGGAGCGAGTCTGACGCCCATCGGTAGGCTTTATGGCGTGCAACCGTCGAAGGATATTCCGTGCCTGCTGCTTAAACTTTTCCCTTTGGTCTTGCGATAGGTACAGTGGGGGGACAAAAGTGTCGATCCACACCTAGTTTTACACCAAAATACTATAAGTTTAATCTTCATTTTAAAGGTATTTTAGCTATAGAAAAATTAAAATAAAATTAAAATATATATATTTATTACCTCTAGTATTTAATTCTATTTTTTATACCTTATTATTATAATTATATCTTTAGATATTCTATGTTAAAGTTCTTAGAATTTGATAAAATAAGTTATAGTGGCTTATAGGGGGGCTTATAGTGGGTCGGGTTTTTGAAAATATACCTAAATGACTTTAGAATTTTTTCCTGGCTTTAATATAAAGAATAGTAATATTTAAAAAATAAAATAATAAACTATAAGTATTAATTTATATAAAACTTTTTTTATTTATATTTTTCTCTTAAAATAGTAGACTTATTAAGGAGTGTTTAGGGTGAGTTTTGGTGTAAAATGGGCCCTGGATCGACACTTTTGTCCACCGACTGTACGGCCACGCGACACTCATATTAACGCCCGGTAGTCTTTCCTGAACTAGCACCTGGCGACCATTGATCTAAAGGAGTGTAAATAAGGGGGACATGATAAAAGAGCGAGAAGTAGAGAAAATGTACCTTGCCGGCAAAGAAGATTTCAGGCACTTTGACTTCTTTGAGAATGCCCTTGGCAATAGAAATAGCCCGGACTTCGTTGGCATCAGCGTACGAATAATCGATCTCTGAGTTGTGAAGATGACTCGATTTAACGATGACGGTACCAAGAGCGAACACGTCGCGGCCGCCCTCGTCGGCGGGATAAATTCTGATGGATTCATTGCAGAGGTCAACAACTGATTCCCAGTATTGCAGGGAGGCTGCAGACTTTGAGTTAACGTGCTGGAGATCTACACGGAAGTCGTCTTGTCTAGGGAAATACCGGCCGTAGAACGGTACGTCTGCGTACCGGTCGGTGGCGGGGATTTTCTCTGGGTTCGACACATATGGATTCATAATTACATGGAAGCAAAGCCTGTCCGAGATGATTGAGAAACAAGAGTATGATGGTGTAGGTTATTTGGGGTTGCTAACGTCTCGGACGATGACAACTGACAACTTCACATTCGCTGGGGTGGGAGCACTGCGACTTAATTATTTACAGCCAGCATGCAAATCGATTGGCTGGAATGGCGCCCCCTTGGTTCGATATAAAGCGTGGGAAATCACCTGATAATTACGTTCTGTCACGGAAGATCTCGTTGAATGACAATACGTAGACATAGTACGGCGTCTTGAGTGATCAAAAGTTAGCTTGGTTATCTGAGTAGAGTTTAGACATATGTTACGTGCAAAATGCTGAGTTTCATGGAAGAATGTCAGCGGGACCTTTTTAGCATCCGAAGTGAGACCTACGCTGATCTGCTTAATAATTTTGAGCTCAGGGCAAAGCCAATATCATATTTAAATATGGAATAAGCTTCGTGGGGCTCGCTAGTAAAGATATCAATTTCGCGACTTATAAGCAACGGTAATGAAATCTGCCTTTGCCGCATGAAACGCTCTACCACAGTGGGGGGGGGAGGCGGGGGCACGGCTCACGTTGAGAGCAAGGAGAGAACACAACGGCAGATAAGGAGGCGTGTTTGCCTAATGCAGCAAACAATGCGCGCAACGCGGTACTACCAACAAAAGCAATACTGCACGCGTTACACCAATCACGAAAGCAAGGGTTAGGATGGATGAATCGATCTGATCGCGATACGCGCCCTACAAAAACAATGACCAGATACTCTCAGGCTAGCCCACGTATGCAAAGCCAGACAAAGCCCGCCCAAAAATAAATGAGATACTCCGCTGATCTGCCGCGAGATGTATACAGAGTTGCATGGAGGAATCAGTTGTGATGGTGTTTGGTATCGCGATGGCAATGATATAATCATTTGCTTGCGTAGGTCTAGGATGGGAAGATGGGAATAGAGGATCCAGTTATTGGCGCTCTTCGCAATGGAGGCAGTATTTACTAGCTTTCCTCTTTTAACAGCTAGCTAAATGTCAACCTTGAAGAATACCCAATCACCCATTCTTGACCGATTTAGGTTCTAAACATATACCTGCAGCTGACTGGGTCGATCTACCTATTCTTTCGGCGCATGGTCCCAGGAGGCAGAGAGGGACCTTGGTCATTCTCGGTATTGCACGGCTATTCTTCACCCAGCAGATCACTTGGGTCCAAGTGCGGCGATCCTGCAGCGGAGGAGCCCGCGGCGCGTCGAGCTGTGCTTGGTCGTGTCCGGCTTTTCGACGCACAACTCCCGCTAGTCTTGGAACGCGGGCTTAGAGATTGTCTCGAGCGCTTGGCATGACTCGGGTCAGCGTTGAAGCCTGATGTGAAGCTCGAGGTAAAACTCATTGAGGGGTTTTCACCCGAGGCGATGAGTTCTTGGCTCGCCTCTTGAGAATCGTCTTCTGCAAAGAGATGGTGGGATGCAGCGGGTACTTCAACGGCATCCTCCAAGTCGCAATAGTAGCTGGTTTCGGCAATGTGTTGCTGGAGTTCGTCGTCCGCATCCTGCGTAGCAATGGATCCTGCACGATCCATGAATCCGTGCGGAGTTGGGACACCTTCTTCATTCACCTCGATTGTGTCTGCTTGAGAAGTGAATATCTTGGCTTGAGAGGCTCTAATATTCGCTTGCTGGATGAAGCTATCACGATGTTGTTTCGCCAGGTCCCTGGCGTTTCTGAACGCGGTGGCCCCTGCGATGAATTGGTTCCGATCGCCAGTCATAGCATAACCCTTTATTTGAGTCATGTGGTACTGGGGTTGCCCTTCTGGAGTTGTCGGTGCCGTCATGTGGTGAGCGTAGAGCAGTAGCTGTCCACCGTGATAGGTCGAGCTGAAAGTATAGGAGTTTCCGTCATACACAGACTCCTCTCCATTATAGTTTTGCAGGCTATGTATAGCTCGAGATCCAATGGCACCTTCATAGCGAGCTTGGCGCGATGCCACGCCCAGGTTTCCGTCTGGACCTTTGATCTCCAAAAAGAAGTTCGGCGCCATCGGCTTGTCTAGCATGGTCGACGGTATGATGTGGCTAGCAAGCTTGTCGCGGATCGATCGGTCAAGCTCCTCTGGGTAGGAACCGTAATAAATATCTGGATTAGCCGGGGCTAGGGTACCATCTGTAAGTGGCTCAAGATTACCGAATAGCGTGTTCATGGCGAAGGGGTGATCTGCTCGTCTTGTGCCAATAATTGTCGGAACCACATGTGCCTTCACATCGTCTTCGTCTTTGGACCGAGCATTGCTGTCCTGAAACGTTTCAAATGCACCTTCAGAGAACTTGGAAGGCGAGAGCGACCGCCTTGGGACAGCCAGTGCCACTCTTATATCTTCCAAGTTTGGCTTTAGTGATCTCCAAGTCGGGTGAACTGCATGGTCGGTCAAATGCTGTTCAAAACCGCGGTTGTAGGGGGTTGTCGACTTCTTGGTTGTGGTTGTCCCTGAGGTTACTGGAAGAGTCGTCTGATCGGTGGACTTGGTCGCTCGGCTTCGCGACGAGGAGCTCATGGCGACGGCGGGTGGCTGGCTGCTCATGGCGGGAGGATACCCTCGAAGATCACGCAAATCGGGACCGCCGTGTCTCGCAAATCGAGAAAGCTCTCTAGTGGCAGAAGGCGTACGATCTTGTGCAAGCTCTGTCGGAGGCGAAGGACAGGAGGGTCGAGTATAGTTGCGCCTTTCGAGTTCTTCTACAGCGCTGTGGATGAGAGGGATCGTAGACAGCCTGTCCCAAAACTCGGGCGGATATTGCCAGCAGTATTGATCTTCAACCGTCGGCCCAGGTTCCTTTGCTGGATGGTTGACTGGATGGGAAGACTCGTCGGTGCGTTGTCTCTTTAGAGCGTTCGTGGAAGGGTCCTGTTGATATGAGGACTCGTCGGCGCGGTGTCGCTTTCGGTTGTGTGGTCTTGCCATGAGCGACCATTATTAGGAGCTGAGATCAGGAGAGGATTCGGGGAAATAGGGATGCTGCAGTCGCAGGTCGCTATTCACGGTCGCGTCAAGGCGGGTGCTGCAGGATTCTGATCCTTTTTCATAGGTTGCCAGGGAACGTGTCGCGCATGCTGGTGCAACAGCTCATTGTTCCCGGTGCAGTACCAGCCAATAGTTAACCGCTCAAGTAAGGTGATAATGGTGTGCTGGCTAGCTATTTTTAGCGAGCTCATTGGATAGAGCTAAGAATTTAGGCAGCAAGCTTTAAATCGGCCTCAGGCAGGATGTCAATCAATACCTCTGACGATGTGGCTCGGCATCCTGGTAACAAGGAACATTATTAAAGTATTATTGCTAACGTTAAATTACGCAGGAGTTTTATTTATACTCGAAATCAGCTTTCTTCATGATAGAAGTCATCTGGTTAGGTAGCTTTAACAATCCCAATATCCTGACTATCTAGGTAACGCACCATGTCTACATCATTGGGATACATCTCCACCAGAATCTGACAAATCCTCCTCCTATTTGTGAATCCAGGTGATACAGCCAGACCTACCTGCCTATAGCTTCACGGAATAGGTACTTCGTCATTCCGGTCATCAACCTCATCGTTTTCCTCTCTCGTGAATGATCGGGACCTCGGCCATCACTTGCCTGGTCAGCTTCTCCCAATTCCATTCAAAATCTCCAGATGCAGACTCCCGATCCTTCTCTCCCACGACGTCTTTCGCAATATCCCATAGAAACGAGATCTGGAGCAACGCTTGCTTCCAAGAGCTTTGCGGAATGAGATAGGTGCACTTCAAGGACATGCTGCCATGACCCAGGAAAGAAGCGATGCTATTTTTGATCTCGAGGGGAAGGTCATTGAATCTGTCCGCGAACTTGTCAGAGGGTGTAACGGGATACTCCAGTCGCTCAAGGTTCGATATTAGTGCCTTTGTCAAATTCGGAATATACGACGGGTCAAAGTTCCACTGCAACCTTGTCAGGATCGTCAGCACATGGCCCATCAGTAGTCAGACTTACCCATTCTTGAATTGGGTCAACGAAAACAGACACCTCAGGGCAACAAAAGGCATCAACAGGAATGTAGTAGCGTCGCTGTCCTAGTTTGATCGGCTCTCCTGACTGATTATCTGGCAACTTAGGGAGAAACTTAACGCGGTGGTCAAATCGGGGCTCGAATGTATGTATTATATTGCTAGATAGGTATTTTGGTCCTTTGCTATGGCATAAACTTACGTTAAATCGGCAAATCCTATTAGCAATTAAAAAACATTCGGGGAAGTCAGACATTGTCAAGAGCGGCAACCTTGGATGCATATTAGACTTAGTCTGGTATCCAGGAACTTTTTGACCCTCTGCTATCAAGGATCCCTAGTATTGGAGCTACATACCGTATACTATACATAGAAGCATTATCGAATACAAGATACAGTATCTTGCCTATTGTATAGGTTCAACAAAATTACTTCTCAGCGACAAGCTGATCAATTACTTTTGAGTACCAGCCGACCTTGCCGTCTTGAAACAGCCCCATCGCAGTCACCAATTGTTGCCTTCTCGAATCCTCTAGCGCTTCAAATTCAAGACAGCAAGGTCAACTGACTTGTACTCTGTGCTGCGATTATAGGTTCGCGTTCTATCTGAATTTTGGTGAGAGCTACTTGTGTATACAGAGCTAGAGGTATATAGTAGTGTCTGTATGTGCTTGTTCGGTTTATATAGCAGTAATGTGAATCATCTGGGCAACACCCTTTTATCTCATTCAATATCCTAACTCTTCTCCTCCTGAGCCCCAGCTGTTATGCTCAGTGTGATGGTAGACTCAGGGTCGATAGGGCCACCCTGAGCTTCCGCATGAACACGATGTCCATATTGCTTCAACGTTTGCTTGTCGAGCTTAAGATTGGTTGTCAACAAAAACACCCATGATCCCAAATAAGGCGCACTCACATAGTTAATGATCCAACCGTAACCGAACATGACAGTGCTACAGACAATCATAGCAATGGACCCTTTCTTCCAGTAAGGGGCATCGGCAGCAGAGTAAAAGACGATACCCCAGAATGTCCAAAGAACCTGAGAGCCAATATTCATGGCGTAAAGAGTGACACTGCGAGCGGCGTCGTCACCCGTTCGCTGAAGGATAATATTTGCCCAGCCGAAGATGAGCGGGTTGACCATGTATGATGTTCCGGCAAGATAAAACGCGAAAAACGTTCCTGCAAAAGGAATTTTACGCACCAGGAGCATGGCTCCAACAATGATTTGCAAGAGGGATGCGAGGGCTACCATCGGCATCTTCAGGCCAGTAACATCTATATACCAGGCGGTAAGCATGTTGGCTACGATACCGACAGCTTGTACACCTAGTGGGTAAGTATTGATCTGAGTTTGCGTGAATTTCTTGTTGTTATGCTTTAACCAGATGAGAAAGTTATTCTGGACTGGGAAGGCCTCAGTGGTAGAGCAAACGGGGGACCAGAAGAAGATGATCCAGCTAGACTTGTTGTTACTAGGTTGAGCTCAGAAGATATAAGCGTAGGGGCTCATGCGCTCACAACATAGGGGTCAAGAACACTCGTCTGATCAGGGACAGGGGCCTGATGTTGTGGCCGTCGCGATTGATGGGAGGAAGGCGGGAAACTGCCATGCGCTTTTCTGATTCCGACAGATATCTGGCCTTGGTTTTGCTGGGTACGTCGGGAAAATAGACAAAGCCAAATAAAGCAATTGGCAAAGTGATGATACCGTCTGTGGTTTAAGCACACCATTGTCTCAGCCACAATTTGAAGCTTGGAAGAGAGCTTATAAAGAAGGGCACACACCTATTAGGAACACCCACTGCCAGCCTTCCAAGCCAGCCATTCCCTTCATGCCTTTGTGAATAGCCGTCATCATGACGCCGGCAAACATGGTTCCGACTTGGCCAGATGCCGTGAACAAGGCTGTCCGTTTAGAGATCTCCTGAGGCATGTACCATGCTCCGATGATGTAGATTGTTCCCGCGTATGTGCTGGCCTCAGACAGACCAAGAAAGAACCTGATAACACAGAGCTGGGTCACTGTTCTGGCAGCAGCGCTAGCCATCTAAAGGTTTATGTGAGTATGGTAGCCTGCCGCAGAGGTAGATATTAACTTGCCGTCAATCCGGCCCAGAAGATGACCATCGAGGGAAACCAGATTCTCGGGGCAACCTTTTGGATTATAATTCCGTGCGGAAGCTGACCAACAGCGATTCTGTACTTGCTGTCAGCAATCCGACTCGCCTGCTTGTTTGATCGGCAGTAGATCATACCCGGCGGTTGTGACGGAGAGAACGGTGTTGTAATCGCGAGCGCTCATGTCAAGATTCTCACGAAGACCTGTTACCTTGATGAAGTATTATGTTACCCTCAGTTTGATGACTCGGTGATCGCGGTACTCACATAAGCATTTGCGAATGCGGCTCGGTCTTTTATTACACCAGACTTAGTTGAAGCACTACCTGAGTGGCTAGGAGGGAGCATACCGAGGTAGTTGACAAAATAGCTAAAGCAGCAATATGTCTGGTAAAACATTCATAAGCCTATAAATAAATAGATTGGGAAAATAGATGCTTCTTGAGAAAACTATTGCCGCACCATGATGAAGAAATCTACGACGAGGTGAAATTAAGTTAGTCAGTCCCTAAGATAGTGGACAGGAAGAGGGGGAGCAGGAAATATTGCGAGCATACCTAGCTTTTGTACCAATCGCCTCTCTTCCTTGGACTTTGCTGCATTGCCTAAGAAGAATTCTTGAATCGAGAAATTATTGCCTCAGCAAATGATAGCCTGAACGATTGTCAAGCAAAGCAACCTACTGCGTATACCGCCCCCGGCTTTTCCACTTGGTGGTTCCATTGCGTGACTTGGGGTCGGTTCTAGTCCTTGGTCAGACAGAAATCGAATCCTTCAAATTGTAATTTGAGAGATATTTCTTAGGATTGTGCATGAGAATATTGCTCTTATCTTATCTTATCGTAAAATAGACCAGCAGGGTTGTACTTGAGTAACATGCATTATTCTTGGCGTATCTGGCGTCACTTCTCACATTGCCATCATCCATTTACATATATACTTCAAGTTTTAAAGCAGAATCGAAAGAAGTCTTGTTTAATGCCGAAGACAATAACTCGACCTTCAGAATTCAATGATATCAAACATGAATTTCCATTTCGTATTATACATTTTGGTTAAAGGCAGATATCTTTTGATTTATCTACTATCTAACATTAGAGTAGAGTAGAGTAGCCGCGCTTCCAGTTACAGAATGCTTCGCTCTTCAAAAAACGGGTCCAACCTAGACAGTCATGCAGCTCGACTCCAAGCCGGATAATGCCAAGGAAAGAGATAATTAAAGTAATAAATGCTGATCTATCTACATATTCAAAGTGAAAATGAATGTTTTGTTTTTAGGTACAATTAGGTGTCAGCAGCCTCTGACAAAGCCAATATGTTAATATGAACGTGCTCGTTGCATTACTGGAAGCGGCGCGGATACCTCCTTGACAGTGATGACGTGGAAAGGCTTCGGCTTTTGCTTCTTCTCATCTCTGTAAATACCTTCATCAAACCGTCGCTCCTCGCTCATTTGTGGTTTGCCATTTGCCGACTTCTCTTGATCTTGGGGTGCCACCTTTACTGCTGGCATGACACCCTCAGCAATGAGCATCTGTTCACGCTCATCGGCCAGCCAGGCTGGGTTTGTTTCAAAACGAGGATCCAGCCAGAAGCACTCGTCATCTCCATCTCTAATCATCTTGTAAACAGGCTTGGCCCTGATGTAACCTCCCATGTAAAACATGACACAGCGGATAGCTCCCATGACCGAGACGACAGCGTACAGCTGCTTATAGATGGGGTATGTCAGCGCAGCCACGATCCGGACTCGGTACTCGGGCCTGTTGTAGCACTTGAGGTAATTGTAAAGGATCAGAGGAACGATTGAGATGAGGGTAAAGAGCGCAGCCTTGGACCAGAAAAGGCCACTGTAACCCATGGTGACGAAGACTGGGATACGGACCCAATCGACAACAAGAGTGAGAATGTTGTAGAGCAAGAACACCTTCTGAGCAATCAGGCCAGTCAGGGACGTTTGACCGTTACCTGAGAACACGCGGCGGATGAGAGTGAAGAGCATCTTGTGACGTCCCATCTCCCATGACCTGACTCGCTGCTTGAACCAGTTGAGTCCAGGGCCAAGGAGTGTAGTGGGTACCTCCGTTGCAAGAACAACACGGAAATCCAGGGCGATACTCTTTCCCATCTTCATCAGACAGAATCCAGAGTTGACGTCTTCGGCGATAAAGTCGGTCGGATGATACTTTTCAAGCAGTTCAATGAGAATGTCTCGCTCGACAAACCATCCGGCACCGTGAGGAAAGCAGACACCGCAAGTGTTGGACTCGGCCAGCTTGGTAAGACCGGACATTCGGTACTCGCAATCCTGCCATCCCACGAGGAACAGGGGACATTCTCCATCGCCATCGGTAGCAGTCAAGGGGAAAGCCACTGCCTTGATGTCATCGTTCATCAAATGAATCGGGTGACGGTAATTGGAGGGCAAACAAACATCATCGTCGGTGGTGAGAATGTAGCGGTAGTTCTTGGCAGCAAGTGATCCAACCAGCTGAGCAGCATTCTTGGAACCAATGGGTGACCACATGTAATGAATGTCGGGATGCTGAGACTTGACCCACTCTCTGAAGGAGAGGTCCTTGGGGTACCTGGTGCGAGCGTTGTCGACGACGAAGATGTCCTTGGGTCGAAAGTAGGGGTAAGCGGACTCGAACACTCTCTTCAATGCTTCACGATCTGAGTTGTGGCAAGGTAAAACGAGTGCTGTCTGGTACTTTTCTTCCTCGGGGTTCACGGGTGGGCTCTCTTCATCCTTGATCCGTCGTCTTCTGTGGGCTGGGACACTCTTCTTCACCTGCTCCTCATCCTCGTCTTTAGGCGGCATCTTGGATGCAGCGAGGATGCAGAGGAACATGAGGGGCTCTAGACCAATGACGACGATGAGGACGGGAAGCATGTAGGTTCTGGTGATGTTCATGGACTTGCGGATCCAGTTGAAGTAGTGGTTGGAAAAGTAGACTCCAGCAACAGCGATACCAACCAAGAGAAGACAGAGATACTTTCTCAGCGTGATGGGCCAGAAGTACTCGAGGGGGTTGACGAGCTCCCAGATGGAGCTCAGCGAGATGCGTTTTCTGAAGTAATCAACGAGACCGCCAAAACAGCCGCGCTTCTTGGGCTTTGCTTTGGACTCAGCCTCAGCCTTGGCCTTTTTGTTCTTAGTGAGCTTGGCTTCATCTCCTACGGAGGAACTGCCGTCCCTGCTGACAACTGAAGGGGGCGAACGTGCGGGTGTAGATGTACCTGATCCAAGGTAGGTTCCGCTGTTTGATGTCGTTATCTGTGAAGACTGAGATTCACTAGGCGAATGTCCTAGTCGTTGTGTGCCCATGATAGGAGGTGGGGTGAGGAAGGGGTCATCGATGGCAAAAGTTGAACGGGGAGGCTCCAGAGTTGGGATAAAGGGTGAGACACCTCCATCTAGATTCTTTCCAGAAGTGACAGGCTCTGAGCCTTTTTCTTCAATGAACTTTTCCTTCTTCGTTGACGAAAAGAAACCCATGATTATGGCTGGTGTGTTCATGTTAGCGAGACTGAACCAGACGACGTTGGGCTTGCAAGCGTTACCTTGAAATTGGCAAACACGAATAGCGGTATTAAAGAGAGAAGTTACTCCAAGGAAGCACTTGGTTGCAAAAGAACGTAATGTTGAGACAGCTCCCAATCTCTACGCAGATCAGGAAGCAGAAGAATCAACGAGAGAAAGGCAAAGAGGAAACGGGGACAAGGTTTGGTATAGGTGATTGATAAGTCTTCTCGTAAAATAGACAGACGTATTCAACTCTCGAAGCCACGCAATTTCACCTGGATTCACTAGCTGATTCTCGCCATCGTATACTATTTTTTGTTTCCTGCAAGCCCTTTACCTGATACCTACTCTAGCCTCTCACTGTCAAGCTAAGCACTCGACCGGCCCGAGAGCAAGCTCGATGGTTGGCAGGAGATTTTGCTCCAAGTCTAGACCTGAAGACGTTACCATCTGATAGTAAGCTAACGACGCAGGCCTTCATTACCACCATCTTAAGGGGGTGGCTAGCAACAATGAGGAGAATATCCGGGCGGAACCAGCGGGCTGGGCCACTAGGACGGTAGTTTCGCCCGGGGCTACCGTTTTCTCTTGACCATTGGAGAGCCCTAGACAAGGCACGTCACCGATTTATCGGGATTCGTGGTGGGGTAGTCTCGAGTCGCCGACTTTTAGACCATTGTATAGTGTGAGTCTTGGACTCATGGATGATGTCGAACAGGTAAGCTAGACTCCACTACGTGGTATACCCGCTCTTGGCGGGACTTACTAAGTAGCCTTTGAGGCGCCAGGGGAAGGGGAAGGGGAGGGGGAGGGTAGGGTTAGTAGGCAAAATCAGCCATGTCTGAGCAAAGCCACAACGGTTGGTGAAGATTGCCTAAACTCGTTCGAGACGGGGGAGGCTAGTTGAGGCTGGGTCACGTCGTTCCACTTGTCCTAGCAACATGAGCTCTCGCCACTCTCTTCGGGGAGCAGCCAATTTGAGAAACTGCAAAGAAAGAAAAAAATGGCTGAAGGCGAGTCCACTTCACGATATGAGCCTGAATGTTGCCATTCTTAGTCGGGCAATAGTTTCGTTCTCAGGTCAGCCTGGATTCTGAGCTGAACCAGAGACTTACACGCCCAGTAGCTTACGATTGTCAGTGAAGAATGACGAGCTCCATCATCGTAAACGCGANNCCCCCCCCCCCCCCCCTCCAAAGCTGTTCGCGAACTCACACAGGACAGGAACTTTCTAGGTCTGGCTGGTAGGAAAGTTCATAGATGTGGTGTTTGTCTACACCCGTGATGACGCTACTGAAGGCCCTTGAGCTGTTTTCAAGTCGACCGAGCCTTTCATTAGCTCACATCTCATTTCCACGAAGTGAGTATAGCTTCTATAAGCGTATGGAAACCCGTGGTTTAGGTCAGGACTTGTTTGGGAAGACATATAACTAGAGGGAGCAATAACGTGGTGTCTCAAAGACGATGCTCTTTGTTTTGAAATTCAAGCACTCTCTTCACTCTTCACCATGCTCTCATCACCAGTACAAACGCCTTCAGTGCCTTCAAGGGCTCCCAGTCCCTTAGAATCTCCCATCTCTGACCCTTCCCTATCATCGTTTGAATTTTCTTCAGAGCCGAGCACTCCTGGCACTGAACCAGACACCTACTTTGACAACGCCTTCCCCGTCCGTCCCGCAAGCCGTAATTCAAACGAGTTTATGCTCGTGGTTGGTGGCTTGGGTTATATCGGCAGCCACACGTCATGGGAGCTTCTCAAGGATGGCTACAATGTCGTCATTATCGACAACCTCAGCAATTCATTTACGTCTGTTTTGGATACGTTGCATAGCATGATCGATAAACGATCCAAGTCTCTCGATTCACGCCGTCCCGATTTACACTTCTATAAGGCCGACTTCAAGGACGAGTCCAAGATGCAGCAGATCCTGAAGCGGTATTCACGGAGCGTCTCTCACGGGAGCTCTTCAATGATCAAGGGTGTTATTCACTTTGCCGCATATAAGTCCGTCTCAGAAAGCATCAAGGATCCTCTCAAGTACTACGACAACAATGTCAGCGGTCTCGTCAGCTTCAGCAAAATTCTCTCCGAGTTCGGCATTAAGAACCTCGTCTTCTCTTCCTCCGCCACAGTCTACGGCTCGCTCGCTGATAAGGGCGGCCGTCTTCCCGAGGAGTTCTGCACTCACAAGGAAACTCGGTGGGCTGACAAAGAAGGACAGCTGCAGACGACGCTGGCTGGTTGCACTGGCCTAACGAATCCTTATGGCCGTAGCAAGTGGATGTGCGAGGCAATCTTGTCTGATTTGGCGGTTTCAGATCCCGAGTGGAACATCACCTGCCTCAGATATTTCAACCCTGTCGGCTGTGATGAGTCTGGCTTGCTGGGAGAGGACCCACGGATGACTCCCACGAACCTGATGCCGGTCGTTCTTCAGGTCATGACCGGCGGGCTAGACCACTTGAGCATCTTCGGTACCGACTGGGATACTCCCGATGGCACTGCTATCCGAGATTTCATTCACGTATCAGATCTGGCGCGTGGTCACCTCGCTGCTCTCTCCGCCAAGTCAACGGGATTCCAGACTTACAACGTCGGAACCGGTACCGGACACTCCGTCAACGAAGTGGTCAAAGCGATGCAGACAGCTTCTGGCAAGACTATCGCTTCAGTTGAGATGGGACGGCGAGATGGCGATGTGGGTATGTGCGTGGCCGACCCGTACAGGGCTATGACCGAACTAGGTTGGAAGCCGTCCAAGACCTTGCTGGACAGTTGCCGAGACTTGTGTCGATTCCTGGGGATGAAGGGTGATGGCGTTTGTTGATGATAGGAGCACGATATACCCCTGCTGGCTAAGATGTTTGCGAAAATGGAGTTAGTTTAGGCTGGAGGGGCGATATGGCCAGCCTTGAGGCCGGTCGATTGTAGTGCTTCTTTGGCTCAGGACTTTTTAATAGATCAGGTAATCTTAATAACAGTAGACGACGAATACCATTACGTATTTTCAGAATCCCACGACTTGGAGCTGGACGCTCATCTATCAAACAGAAACAGCCTCGACGGTAGAATCAGTGAACTAAAAGACTCAAGATAAACCAATTCGTGTTCTAGATCGAACGTTGCGAGGTTTCCGTCTTATGTATTAACTCATTACCACAAAATCAAGAAGGCTTGAGAGCTATTTACTCTGAATTTGAGACCGCTTCGTCTCTTGCGTGAATAAACGCGCTATCGGATATGCTCAGACTAAGTAGAATTCAAGCTCTATAGAATTTATGTTGGGTACCAGTCTAGTCTAAGTTAAACTACGCTAGACTACTCAACAGGAGATACTGTAGTACAGTAGATAGTACAGTAGCTGTGGACTTTCCCTTACGCCACGCCATTCAGACGACCCCTTTTTGTCTACTGTAGACAAATTATCGATTCTAGTCTAGTCTACGCTAGATTCGACTAAAGCCAAAACGCCACTGCACTCGTCAACAGAGTTGTCAGAAGCAGCGCTCCTGGCAGTGGCCCTGACAGTAGCCCAGATTGAGTGGCTGCCGAGTCTTTTACCTCCTGGCCGCCATCACCGTCAGCTTCTCCTCCGTGCCTGACACCAACATCGTCTCCGCCAATGCCAGGTGCGGGATCAATCATGCACACTTTGCCGTTCTCGGGAACACCCGTAGCTTCGATCGTCGAGGCGTTGAAGACCATCTCAATCCATTCGATTTCCAGATTTGCCTCTCCCCAGATAGGCATCTTTCCTGACCAAGAGCCGCCATTGCTCCACATGTCAATCATGAGAGTGCTGGCAAAGACGGGAATGTTGACCTCTGACGCCTTGAGCATGATGCCATCGACGTACCAGGCGCTGACTCCGAGGTCGGGGAACCAATCCAGTCGGTAGGTGGAGAATTGCGTAATGTTCTTTGACCAGGGGAGCGTCCTGTTGAAGGTTGACTCGGGGATCGGGTTGTCCTCCTCGTCAAGCGTGGGCTGGTTGGTGAAGTGGACGCTGGTGTCGAAGTCCCTTGTCAAGACCTCAATGTCTGACTCTTGAGTATCGTTGTAGTAGGTGAAGAATCCGGCGACAGCACCTGAATCGCCCCATACGCGCGCAGACATTCTCATAGAGACGGCATCGACGTTGGCTGGTCTCCAGAAGATCTCACCACCAAGCTGAGTGTTGTTGGAAAGACGGCTGGTGTTGAGCGCGAGGTATCCCTTCTTGTCTCTCTCGCCTGAGTCACCAAGTTAGAAGCCAACTTCCCGGATCACAACAACAACGGAAAGCGACTCACCCATGAAGACATTCTCGGGGATGTAGTGGAGAGCAAGAAGCTTCTTCGTGGCGGGTTCCTTGAGAGCCGTACGAATAGCCCACTCGTCGGTCCAAGAGTCGTCTGTGAACCGCTTGTACTGAGCTAATCTGGTCTCGTTATCCCGATTCTTGGGCCAGCTGGATCTCTTGATCTTTGTGTCCAACGGGTTATTATAACGAAAGTCGTAGTGCCGGTAGAAGTTGAAGTACTCGGTCCAGGTGCCGTTGACGGCGTACTGGGTGCAATCCTCGGCGGTCTGGGCGGCGGCAGCATAAGTGCCGGCGAAGGCTAGGAGAACGGAAAGCTTCAACATCATGGCCAGTTTTCAAATGCACGATAAAAGAGTGTAGGGAATTGAGGATCGTACTGGGAAAGACTCGAGTGAGTGCGTGAGCGGAGAGGGAGTGAAAACAGTTAAAGGTGGTTTGGAAAAGGAGCTGTACGCGCACACATTTCCCTGAAGCAATTTGATCTTTCGTACAAATGTGTCTAGCTGAGAGTTAGCTGCTCCGTTCAAGCCAATCCTTCCACAGGATTATTGAATTCACCCGCCGGGATGGCAACTTGGCAGAGGAGAACTAATGTCTCCCACCCACAACCGCCTGCGTCGAGAGCAGAGGGTGGCGTCGACGCTGAACAGGCGTGGAGTCCGAGGTGCATCTAGTCTAGAGGTCTCCGTACAAGTTCTAGATCAGCCACTTCAGTTACATACAGTAGATGGTCGACAAGCTTGCTCACAGTAGACTAGGCCAGACTAGACTACTCTAGTCAAGGAGGAGTGACAGTAGACCGAGCTTGGCTTATACGAAAAACAACCCGGCCATCAACCTAGCCAGGCTAGTCTAGTGTAAAGGCGCGCCGAACTGTCGGTGAGTGCATGGGTAGTCAGGGGGGCAAGTCGAAGTACGCGGATGCTTTCTCTGTCCTGGTACGTTGCTTTCGTCCAATCTACCCCTGGTGAGCGTGTTAGCCAGGTCGAGCGGAGTGGCTTCTTCCGGCCGACTCTAGTTCTAGGCCAGCAGCTACTCTAAAGAACGACGACTAAGCTAGTCTAGTCAAGGGGTGTCTGGGATGAAAATAAGCTTTTACTGCCCTGAATCCTGAACAGTTAAAAATGATCCGTGCCTGAGATTTGGGGCGACCCCTGATTTCCCGTTGAAGATAGTTCTTATTCACACGCCGAAGAGTCTCGTTTGTAGATTCTTTGCCTGCGTTAATTACCGCAATGAAATGGTACGATGTCATCTTACACAATTGGCCCTGTGGCTGAGGTCCCTCTTGGCGTATAAAATCATTCATTTGATGTGTGAAGAGGCTGGGCTCCCGAATATCGGCGGTTCCATCCTGAGAGAGTTAAGATGACCTTTGATTTTGATTTTGTGTTTCTTGTCGTTGTCTTCCACTACTACATGCCTCGAGAAAGCAAATCTGGTCAGTAGATAGGTACGATGCTCAGAATCAAGGAAGCGAGTCAGCTACGCAAGTAAAGTTTTCAACTAGACTCAAGATGTAAACTGGAGAGGTTTGGCTTTGTCGAGAAGTATGGTGTTGAACGATAGACAGCGAGAGGATCCGTCTGAGATTTTGCAAGAACACTGGTGGCAGATTTAGGAGAGGAACACGCTTGTTCTTGCTTATCCAGAGCCTTGCTCGAGGCCAGTAAGAAAGAAAACTTGTCAGTTTGATAAAACACATGATTATATGGATAGAGCAGAGATAAAAAAAAAGTGTGACAAAATATCAAAAACATACAACAGCGGGG